>CM036941.2:21745488-22054299 GCA_020352615.2 Yoshiicerus persimilis
ACACGTTCAAAGTAAGTACTAAAAGACTCAAACTATTACCAATGACGAAAATCACATCACAGCATTAAAAGGTTTGCAAAAAACTTTCCCCTAATCACAAATACGATATAGTTGCATATCACAAATCACAAGGCACAAGAAATAAGCAGGGACTCGAAGCGTTATTTATTTCTAAAATGTCTTTATGTTTAATTTGCTAAAGTTTACTTGAAGCACTTACCACAACTTTAAATCTTCCTTTGGCTGTATCTTTTCTTTTGATAATTACAATTTTATTGTTTGCGCTTTTGATTGTTATGTCACGATGCTTTATATGTTTGTTTAGTCCGGAAGGAAAGCAAGACCTGTCTGGCTCCGGCGGAGCAAATGGCGGCGGTGGTGGCCCCCCGCCTAACTCAGGTCAATCTCAATTGTCGTTAAATGGTCAATTAGCACTCTCCTCCTCACACAATCAGTCAGCCACTGCCAAATGGCCGATCAAGCCTGGGGTTCACCTACACGTAAATGGGTTGCACAGCTTGGGCAAAAGTGTCAAGCCTATTAACGGCTTTAGTTATGGAACTAAACACTCCACCTCTACACTCACTTCTCCTAAAAAGGATGGCACGACAGGTACATTCCCATTACACCTACAAAAGATAATCACACGATTTCTCAACAAATCATCATCATTAAGTTTATAAAAATAGTAATAGAGTTAAACAGAATCTATTAATTACCAGTTTACCTATTTTTATAATTTAGACATTATAAAGTTTTAGTTGACTGAGAATTCTGAGTGAGTAGATAATAGATAGGAAAAGAAAAATTTGGTTTGCATTTTTCTGTTAAAGAAATCACGCCTAATACAGTTGATGTTGATACTACTTAATTTTTCAGTTTTATTTCGAATTTTTATTTACTAAAGGATTACTATAAAAGGGTTTTCAAAGATCCTAGTAGTAATACACATGAGAATAAACTATTCACATAGGTAATTATTTCAAGCAAGGGTTTTTCAAAATTAGAAATGCCATTGCAGTTGAATAACTGATCTATGGAAAAGTATAATACTGAAAATACAGGAATAAAATAAAGCTGTAATTAGGCATCAGACATATACTAGAAAGTTGATAAGGCTTGTTTTGTTATTTTTATTTTGGAAGTATTAACACATGCATGGCTTTGTTTTATCATTTGTTTGTGTTCTTTAATAATTCAGTTACGGAGCCTACCGCATCACGAAAGAGGAAGAAGCCCAACAGAGGTGAGAGTCTAATTATGCCCACAGTCATGTATTTATGTATATTAATTCTACATACTCACGTACCTAACTGGGAAGAAGCGTTTTAAGAGTATTAATAAGGACACAATCGCCTTAATTAAATTACCTGGTACACTTAATTGCCTTTGCTTGCACCTTGACCTTTACATACTTGAGTTTATCGGATGCTACATTGAAATGTTGACTTGAAGTATTACACAACTACCAAACTTGCCACTGTTAAATGAATAGCTACATGCGAATTTGCTGAAGCTTTCTTTGTATCACTTGTGTGTTGTGAATTGTTTGAATACGGCACATTGCAAAGTCCATTTCTGTATCTTGTATAGTGCCCTATTGTGAAAATCGTTTGAACTCCTATAAGTTGATTAGTACTTTCGTATGTATACCTTTCCGCAATTTTTTCTCTTCAAATCGTATTTATGCATTTATTTTTATCCTGATTGCTCTTTAAAGCAAATTCATTATTTCATTTCAGTTTTTAGATCACATTACTGTTTTAATTGCTAATGTTCATTTTCCGTGTACAGATCCCAGTCCCGCTCATCGAAAGGGTGACATGAGTGAAGACGGTAAGGCATTCTACGAAAATCTTCCGTTTCACGGCCTGCAGTCCCCCCAATCAAAGGTACGTTTCAAAACTTTCCAAAAATGGACAAGTAATAAGAATTAATACTAAAAGCGATCACAAAGAGTGAATATAAGTATGACAAACTTTCGACTTAAAACCAAACTGCGATTTAATGACATGACACTTTGGAGTTGAAACTCTGAATAAGTATTAAGACATCACAATATTTGTTTGGATTGTTAATGGCATGTTAATGTGACTTGATATTATTTAAAAGCAAAACAATTATTTTGATTGTTTGAGTGTTTTACTATTTTGTTTTGTGATGCTTTGATTACAAAGTGTTTGTTTTTGCATGAGTTGATTTGAATAAGTTAAAAGTGGTACACGCGTGTAGGTAATTTAATTTTGTGTGTGTTTGTAATTTGTTTTGTTTTTGTTTCTCGTTAATGGCTTTATTGTAACATCCGGTGCTTGGCTTGAATGAAGCAGTCAGTAGCTGATGTACGACCCCCCAGTGAATTAAGTCAAACCGGTTCCTCCGGCTATGGCTCTACTCGGAGTCAGAAAGAGAAGGCAGCCCTATTGGCACAACAAGCCGTAGCAGCCACTTTACAAAAAGAGAGTCTTGCAAATAATCCACCTCCATGCACAGTTACACAAAATTCAAGCGCAGGGAATTCGGGTTCTTTGAATAAACCTGTAAATGTTGTGAAGCCTTCTAAAGAGGATGCCGCCCTTGTGCAAAATACAAAAACAAATAAGAGCACATCAAAAAGTTCGGCACTAAGTCCGGATTTAGGCCAAGGGCCAAAAACTTCAACTCCCATCCATACATTCAACTATGCAACTATGCCCAGTTTGCATAACTCTGGAAAAAGTCCTGTCAACGTAAAATTAGCGACAGTTCGTCCTCAAAGAATAGCTTCACTGTCTGGTGGAAGTTTCCGTCCTTTTCGAATGCCCGACGCCCCAAGAATTCTGTTTCGTTCAGTTCGAGGCAAATACGGAATTAGTAACCATTTTAATAAACCTTCTTCAAATCTCATTCCAACCACTTCATCCTCCAATGTCAGTACACTGGGCAAGAACTCACAAAGCAACCTTTTCAAAACAGGCAAGGATATTGCCAATCAAAATCAAAGACCACCTATCCCTTCTAAACCCAATATTCCCATTTCCAAAACTGTTATTGGGAAATCCTCAAGAGCTTCCGGTGGTAAAGGGAATGTGGCTCTTTTTAATGTCCCTCCTTTATATGGAGATACCATAATCCCCCCACCACCAATGCTGGATGACGATGAAGAAGATGAGGACGAGGATGAAGAGTCAGATGACCTTAATAACAATGTGAATACTAATAGTAATAACAACGACATGAATAATCCATCGGAAAGTAACCAAACTTGTGATGAAGAGGAGAGCTCTAGTATAGACAGTCAAAGAGATCATGAGGATCATTGTGGAAAATCTGCTCCGCTTGCTGCTCCAAGAATACAAACACTCAAAAAATCTAGGAGACAGCATGTCTACCAAAATATCCCATTCACCAAAAAAACTGCACGCCATGAGGTCTAGTGAATTACCTTTGCACTTTTTCTTTGCTTATCTTAATCATCAATCTGTAATGGATGACCATGACATTACACCTTACTTTACGGAATACCAAAACCAACTTTTTACCAATACCCCTCTGCAGTATCGTTTACTAGTGTTACACTACGCTCTACTTGCACCAACACAAACTAGATCCTCATTATCCCATTACCAATCCTCGCCTGCTCCAGTTTTCACTAATGTATTATAGCACCTGTAAAAACCTTTGTAAATGTATATCCTGCTCACTTTTGTGTAAATATCATGTCGCAATCATTTTTGCACTTGCACATTTCAGTATTCACTTGTTTTCTCTTTACGACTGTTCACACGACCTTTTACAAGGAGTTATGTCGAAAGTTCGACAATTTATGTACAAATTGTGTTTACTTTATTTTTACAATATTTTTATATTATTTTGTTATATTTCGTTTTATTTTTAAAGCAACTATTCAAAAAACATTATAATTTTAACTCCTAGTCTCACATCCATATTGTTTGCATGTAAATATCAAAAACTGTATTATAACCTTTACATGACACAACCAACACAAATAGCCGAGCTTTAAATTTTTGCCAGTGTGTTTTCTAATTTGATTTCCTGCTTAAATGTTTGTTTGCGTCCGGATTCGCTTTTTATGTTTTAATAATATTTTCATCGTTTTCTTCAATTTTGCTTTCACAATAATTTCATTTTTTATTTTGGGTAATAATTGTATAGTATATCCACACAGACTTAATTACTGATAACAAAACCAAAAAATGACAACTAAGAAATAAATGTACCTATGGTTGACTTGACTTTGAACTGCTGAACGAGTTGAACGTATGTATAATAGATCGCTGACAAAACTGAATGTTACCTAACTGAACAGTTGCACAGTATACTACTACTTTAATGATTGTATAAAATAATGTGATAATGCCGTGCACGGTGAAAGTGTAAACTTGGCTACTCTCTAATCTGTGAATCTTTCTAATCTGACTAATTTTCTAATCAATACTAATTGAGTGTGTTGTACATATTATTTGTAAATTAGACCCTGCTGACTCCTCTATCCCTCCAGTACCAACACCACAATCACAACCCTGTAAGCCAAAATCATACCTTGAGCAATCATCACCATCAGCAACTCCAGCTGCAGCAACAGCAACTGCAACAGCAAAATCAATACGGAACCGGAAGTAGTGCCACAACACATCGAACATTTCCCTCGGCCCAAACGGCAGACTTGATTTTTTCGTCATTGAATCGTAAAGCAATGCGAAACGCAGGCGGCGCTCCGACTGCCGTAGAAATGGACAACGGTCGTCACCCGGGTCGTTTGTGGTATGCTGACCTTGTTCACGGCCACCCAGTCAACAATCACAACGGACGTCACCTGAATGGTCACGTTCTGAACAATGGCGGTCACAACACTCTCCATCACTCGCAGCCGCAACAGCAAAACCAACATCCGCATACAAATGGGTTTCTCCCTCACCACCGAAACGGTGGGAGTGCAATGCCCGGGAACGGGATCCCTATTCCTGTCATCAATCCTGCAGCTTTCCCCTTGATTCGTGGCAATGAAATTAACGTATGACATAGGGATACTCTTTTGTAATTAGTCACTACAGGTCAGTCAGTTTGGTAGCTAAAACCAAAAAGCCCACTACTACAGCTATATTTACAAGTAATTAGTAAACCTTACTTTATTTACCCTTTTTACGAACACCCTGTATTATACTCTTCTTTTTGTGTCTTGACCTGTCAAAATATTCCGGCGGGCTAAGATTATTTAATGCATAAGACTAAATAGGAAATGGATATGCTGCTGGAGGAATGCGAATGGCGTGAGCTATTTAGTCCATTGGCTTATGTATCACAGACTGGAATCATTCTTAGATATATGTAAATCATTAAAGTATAACTAGCAGGTATACTATTATATATTACCCAAGCGAAGCGATACACCAAAGAAATTATTAGCACGTAGCAATTTTTACGTAGTTTTACCTTTATTAGTAGGAAATAGTCATAGAATTGTAGGTCTAGGTAATTTAGTTTTTTACGTATTGTAATATTTGTTTCTTTTGTATTGTCCCAGTACATTATTATTCTTATGTAGTCAGACACAATAGAAATATATATTATATAATGAATAATATATAAAGTAAAACAATTCATTCGTATAGTCTCGAATGCAGGGGCTGTAATCATATATGGTCCCGTTCATATAGGCGAAAGTAGAATAGCTATGTTTGTTAACGTAATAACAGAAAAGTTACGAAATGTCTTTTAAAGTTTTTAATTGATGAAATAAACATGCCGATTTGCGGATATTGGTATTAAAATAAACTATATGTGCAATCAAACAATTAAAATAGATTCATACCAATATCTAAAATCTAATGTATAACAAATACTACAATACAGTAATTAGATTTAGGTTCGTAAACAAAACACCAGTTTCGTTCAATGTGGCTAAGTAGGATGTACTATATGTAATAAGGACACGAGAATAGGGAAGAGTTAAGGAATTTTTAAAGCCAGGCCAGACGACTTATGAAATGCTTATCATGAAATAAATGTTATATATAAATACTAGGTAAATATGTATACATGTGCAGAAGAGTAGGCATTAGGAAATACGTGTTTACAGTTAAGGAAATAAAAGATTATAAATTATAACTACCTGAGAAGGCATGTACTACTACTCCATTTACGAGACAAGTACTAAACGTATCACCGTTGATATTCGTGTATGAATTGTGTATGTAATGTCAATGTCATGTATGTATTAGCATACCTAAATAGAGTGATAATACTGATAAAAAGTGTTTCATACTATACTTACAAACGAGTGTTGTTTATTCCCTGTAATAAAGCATACAATTCAGTTAGAATGAACATAACTATGTATTAACAATTGTTGTTGGCTTTGAATTGTTAGTTTTTACTGTAACTAATTGCTAAATATTTCTGGTTGCGTATGTATTGGATTTGTATATTGTATTCACATTACTCCGAAACGTTTAACTTGCCTAAACACCACAGAAACACATCATTAACATTAACCTAACATACCTAAACGTCCCTACACACCAAATTAATTGTATAATACTTGATACATGTTCACCTTTTACTTTTAGCACATAATTTTAAGGTAGATAGAAACAAACTTACAATTAGTTTTAGTGTAAAAATATTAAAGTGTATAAATCTAACTGAATCCAAAGTCCAAACCCAAGTCATAATCAACAGCAACCCGTATTAATGTATAATTTGTAACATACTAATGAATAATAGTAATGTGTGTCCATAATTATATTTGTAACAATAATCTACACAGCACACAATTTCAGTTGTTTGTGTATGTACAATGTAAAATGTATAATTTTGTATTTTTATTTGTATTTAAACTTTGAAATGTCTAAAAACCCAAATTAAACTATGATTTACACTAATAAACATTCAAATATTTATAGCTTTATGATGTATACTACATATTAGGATACCGTGAAATATTGGAGTTGTAAATGTCAGTGTGTCTATTATGTATGTGTACAGCCATACAGGCCGGAAGGAGACATGGACTATGCTGATTCAGATTACCGGCAATTGTACTCCTATGGTCCGATGAATTACAAAGAAGCTTCAATCCAAGCAGCCAAAGCCAAAGAAAATAATAATGTGAATAGCCCAAGTACTAATAAGCCGCTAGGCCCACCTCTCGAGTCGGAAATGTTGTAAATGTCAAGTCGAGTCTAACTAAATGGTCATACAAGTAAGCAATCGCATCCAATTCAACTAAAACCAAGTCTGGTAATTTCTTTTGTTTTAAAATCAAGAAAATAAATGTGCCTTCCCTTTGCTGTGTATTCTTGTCTCGTATTGGATTGCACTGTATTCTATTGTACTTGTACGGTATGGACGTTAGGTGTGTTAAGTTTATGTTATGTTAAGTAAGGAAGTATACTCGAGAAATGATGTGAATTCAAATGATACATGTAATAAAGGAGAAAACATTGAGAAAAATCATAAAATACATACTAAGTACGTTACATTATACTGTACTAGATATAATAATCCTAGTTAAGATAATACTATAAGTGAACTATATGTAATATTACGTTTACAATTACAAGACATAACAACTGAAATGTGAAGTAAAAAGTGGAAAAATTTACTATTTTGTGTCTCACGCTTATTTCATTACTAACAAGCATTCATTTCTTCCTAATAAACATATTTTCCATCAAGAACCTATAACAGTTTCGGGGTTTCCTCTTTTTAGTGTTACCAATAAATACTATAAACATCAAGACTACAGGATATTTGGGATTTCTAATTTGGTGTGGAGCATGGAGCATTTTATCACGAATTTGGATTGATTAATTTGAAAGATAAATAAAACGCATTATTTGTTCAATTTTATTTTTATTCAACTAATTTGGTAGGTAAAGGTATTTTGTTTTGTGTATGTCCTGATAATTTCTTCATATTATAACTTTTTGGTAATTTTATTTATTTATTGCTGAGTTTCCAATATTTGTTGCATCTTTATGCATTTTTATACAGACTTAGCATTTAGGTAGATATCTACATCATCCCTTGAATAACATAAATTTTAATAAGATGAGAATTGATGAGATAAGTCTTGTTTATACGGATCGATAGGATGGTAATACGTGTGATGTAAAGGCGGTGTGAAATAACAGTAAATTATCAGCTCCTTCTATCAATTTATGGATCCAGAGATCTGTGAATTGGAGTGATTGGATGCGATTTCCGTTCCCATTGTGTATGTAGCGTGTGGTGGCACATATTTTGTGTGTTGGTGATCCCACCTCTAAAACAAAGCGAGAGCCGCAGCAGAGAGACTCGCAAATTCACAATCAGTCTGCTGAGATGCACAAATGTACCGCAATAGTTTATACAGTATACTATTGTGTATGTCAGAATTTAATTCAATTCAAAGCAGTCCTCTTACATATGTACGGTATTACATTACTAAGAAATATGTTGGTTTGTGCAAAGCATTCAAAGCAATGGAAATAGTTTTCTTGTGTCCATGCAATGCTAGAGTTGAATCTGTCAGATTCTGAGACGAGGATCCCACTTGTACAAGTTTATTGTCATATAAATACTAGTAACGTAGCGTAACTGTCCCTCTGTTTCATTTCCCAGTTCATCTCGTGAGCATAAAACTCGGCTAATAGCCCTCCTTTATTTTATGAGCTCTTTATGAAGCATATACATACTTAATAGGCATTTCGGCTTTCGGCTCCATAGACCTTCTTTCTATGTCATTCCATTGCATTCATACAAATGCATAACCTTCTATGGCAAAATTTTTCGCCAAATATCATTCAAGAAGCAATTCTAATACCAAGACAGCCAAATACAATAGACGTAGGTAGTTAAACCTCTTATATACCGCTAAATTCTTCCTTTCTGTAATTGAATTCATGATTGGCTATTGAAATGCAGGTTATACCAAATGCTTGACTTATGCTATTGTGACCTGGAAAAATATTTAACATTTATACTTGCAATTTTCGGAAATATTAAGGTTATATAATACAAAACGTAAAGAAAATAGTCACACCAAAAAAGTGAATCATATTTTATAAATTGTTCTTCCTCGTTTATTTTTAGCATTTCTGAAACTGTCGTCATTGTCCTATCTAGGGAATTTAGTTATAACGTTCTTTAAATTGGTCTTACATTACATAAGTAAGTCTTTTATTACTTAGTTGTATGATTTTATCATTAAATTAATGATACACTAGAAATAAACTGGGTTCGCAATGTACAGCAAGATTTTGTGAAGTATAAAAAGTCTCACGTTAAGTTTAGAGTCGTGCTTAGGAAAAGTTTTTATTAATACGAGTGTTTGTTGGTTGTCAACTTAAAAATAGCCCACCATTATCTTGAAGTAAAGACGAGATGACTTCTTTTATGATTGTGATGTGATGAGATTAAAATTATTAGCGAAATAGAGGCTATTTACGTGGTCGAGTGGATTCTGTATTCATTAACTGTCGCAATTAAGATGAACCTACATAAAATAGACGAAACACAAAGACTGGTGGAATGGTTCAGATATGGAAGAAAACAGAGAGGAGATCGTTAGGAAAAATTCCTTTGAGAAAAGTTTAACGATGCAAAAACGGAAAATTACATGGAGATAGGAAATTAATGAGAAAATATGCGACCCTGACTTGCCTTGACTTGAGGATTACAGTAGCTACTTTGACTTTGGTCTCGTCTTAACTAACAATAACGTTGAGCTGCTTTCGCAGTGACTTGAGAGCTAGAAATGGAATGAATGTTAATAATGTAAAGTTAATTTCCAGTTTTGCTGCGTAGGTACTGCGAGGGATTCTTCTGTATCTAATATTATGTAATGAGCAAAGACCTTTACTTTCATTGTGGGAGAGTTGGTGAAACTTTTTGCGAATGTTAAAAATTGCTCATTAGTGTTTGTTTAGATTTTCTGCGAGTAATAATCGGAGAGTGGAACTTGTGCAACTCTTTGACTGTATAATACTGCTTCAGAGGGACTGTATACAGTTAAAGGAAAAAGGATGAAAGAAAAGATGATATAAGATAGGATGAGACATTAAAAACTAGGAATTTTTTATTAGCAACTTGATTAGATCTTAAGTTGCGTTTGAATAGAATGATACAGACTGCAATCCTCTTTCTACTGCAGATAATTTACTTTCCTTATAAGTATGTACCTTTAAAGGGGTGATAAATGCTCACCTGACATTAGATAGTATTCTATTTCTTAAGTATTGCATGCATATAATTGCTGCCTGTAAATAACTTGCTCTTGGTGTAATTGAATCGAATCTCTTAGCATATTAGTATAACACTCTATTCGGATGTACAACTTAGTAGTTTATTACGTAGAGATATCGAGGATATAAGGAGAGTCAAGTTACTCGTCTGAGATATGTGATTGTAATATTATTATTTGGAATCGGAGAATTGTTGTGTTCCCTACTGCTGTGCGATGCAAATCACCTTCAGGACACAATCATATAAAATAACAGAACCTTGAAAGGCTTTCCTAAGTTTCATCCCATACCAGAAGTAAATAGATCCAGGCACGAAAGTTACATTATAAAAGTTACAATGGAATACTTTACATATTAGATTTTATATTAAAGTGGAAGCTTTACGTTAATCCAATCAGGTCGTTCACCCACCACACATAGATACTTAATACGTAAGTATAAAACCAACCTAACCCCTTCTTCCTAACTAGCATAACATCAAATAACATAACACATCACCAAAAGATGCAAAATCCAAACGTGAACAGTGAATACCTATCTTATCTATAGCCATTAGTTTTCCGATCATCATTTCAGTCCAGTCCAGCCAGACACTACTTACACTTTGCACAACATACTATTATTTCTTGTATAAGTAGTCAACTATTGCATTACTATTGCAACAAATTCACAACGCAAGGACAGGTATCTTTCTATATGCAGACAGACAGTAAGGAAAATCGATGGATTCGTTCGTGACTCTTTAGCTTGACTGGACTAGTAACAATTCATAACATAGGTAGCTTTTGCAAAGAAATCGCATTGTAACTTGGATTCAGTCCTATTTAGTGTAGCTTTTCTTTGTTGTCTCTCTCTTCTGTATCTTCTGCCTGTTTTCTTATCCTGTCCTGCGATGTCATGTCTCATGTTGAGACTTGACGTGTTTTATTCTATGAATCAGCGGATCTTCCATTTATGCACTATGTATACCTGAATTATAGCGAGTGCCGTGTATTTACTTTGCACTGAAAGAAAACAACTCCTGGTATGTTGTTGATCTTCTCCTCTTCTACATAGTCAACTAGCTTTGCAACTCTTCCTTGTTCACTAGTTGATTCTCATCTTGCATATCGTAACAGCAATACCTTCTAACTCAGTTTACCCAGTTTGCTCTCTTCCAATCGACAGTACTGATTTTACATTTCTAGCTTATTGTTAAGTTATTTAAGTAGTTCTCTCTATAATATATTTCTATGATATTCCCAGGAGCTACAAGCACCTTCAGGTTCTAATCCGATTGAATAATTTAATAATAATTGTAGTCAAACCTAATTTCTCGCTGAGAGCAGTTCTCGATCATACTTACAATAATAGTAGTTCGTAGATTACAACCAGAATAAAGTATGCGTACCGTTTCGTTACTTTTCGTTAATATCTGCTTCTTCGCTGCAATCCAGCTCACTCACGCTAAGAAATGGAGTACAAACAAAGACTCGATTATCATAGAAGGTAAGATCACTGTAAATTAATTATATATGTAGAAAATTATTTTATACTACCAGAATACAGTTCCGTAACTTGAGTTCTAACTAGTTGAGAAGAGCGTAAACACAACAGTTATCAAATATCGTTTAAATAAAATCAATTTCATTTCAATCATACCAATTTGCAGCTGACAATGACGATGGAATATTTGCCGATGAAACAATTGAGAAAATTGAGTGCCGAACTGTTGACAGTGACATTGGCCAATGTGTCACCGTGAGAAGATGTCATCCGATTTTATTCACAGACGATGGGGCTATTCGAAATAAGGAATTGGCAGAAACATTTGCTACTACCGATGCTTCCTGCGTTACAGAAGTTTCACCAAAGACCTCAGCTGCAGGTAATATTGTAATATTTTACATACCAATGAGCAGTTTTAATATTTCCACTGAAAATAAAAATGTTGGTAAAATATTTGCATTATTGATTGAAATATACTTAATTTCATTTCAAAAGATATTGGAGATCGGACAATATGCTGTGCTGTAAGCAAATTATTGTCGTCTTTACGTACGGGATTAGATGAAGAACTGGACCTGTATCCAACAACAGTTGAACCCATTTTTAATGACCAACCGCAATCTGTTGAGGATTTACCAGCAGTTTCTACAGTTGATTCTTTAATACTCGAGGATAATGCTATTGTTCTTGAGGATGAGCCAGTGCAAACAACGGTCGCGCCAAATTCAATTATTCTCAGCCATCTTTTACATGATGCCCCCACATCTTTTCCAGCTATTCTTGCAGATGAGCCAGTACAAACCACATCGACTCCTTTAGTTAATCATATCGTTCATGATGATGCTGATACTATAGCAAGTCAGTCGGTCGTTATTGAAAGTTTAATTGCGAATTCTGCAGATGATGAAAATACCTTAGATGATGCCCCAGCAGCTATTCCAATAGAAACTACTACATTTCGTACTGAAGTGAAACAAGAAGATGAGCCCGTTGTAACAACTCAAGCTACTGTGGTCGCTGAAAAGTTTTCTGATCAAGAAGTTCCCGTACAAGACGAAGCTATTGTTCCTACAACTGTTCGGGAAGAACTCCAAGATGAAGTAGTAACAACTTCCGCCCCTGTAGTAGTTAAGGAAGTAGAAGATACCCGTGTAGCAGATGAAACAGAGGTTCCAGAGGTGCAAACAACTACAGTACAACCAGTTGCACAAACAGAATTACCAGCACCAGTTTCTGATGAAGCTCAAACTGATAATCAGTCAGGAATTCCATCCTTGGTGAATCAGTCAGAATTAGGAGAAAATCCAACGACAGTTCCTCCCCTTTCTCCATCACAGCCTGAGGCTATTATTTCCCAAACAACAACAGTACCCGAAGTGGAAATTCCAGTTGAATCACAAACAGGAATATCATTTCCAAGTACTTCCGTAGAACCTGAAACAACAGCTCATTACAGACCAACAGTCCCAGTGGCACCTGAAGGCTCAGTTATCTCTGAGTCAGAAGTCTCCCCCTCTTCAGATTCTTCCGACGAACCAGAAATAATTAATCCATCTCAATCTCCAGCCGAAGTCTCTCCTTCAGATACCTCTGACGAACCAGAAGTCATAAGTCCCTCTCAGTCTCCACAACAAGAAGTCTCCCCTTCATCATCTTCCTCTGTCGCACCGGAAGTCATAACTTCCTCTCAATCTCCCCCTGAAGCCACGCCTTCTTCAGATGCTTCTGCCGAAACAGAAGTCATAAGTTCATCCCAAAGTCCACCAGAAATATCTTCATCCTCCGTTGTACCTGAACTTCCAGTTGTAGAAGTTTCCTCTGAAACTCCCGCACACTCCGAAGAATCCAAACCAGAAATTCCAATAAGTTCGTCTCCTGTACCCGAAATTCCCGTTATAAACGAAGAAGACTCTAATCCAGTACCAGACAGACCATTTGACTCTTGTCCTAATGTAGCATCCTACCATCAATGGCCAGTATTCCACAATTACCCATTTTTGGTAAGTTCATTTGAACATTACGCATTTTATGATTCCTAATTTTACGACAGGAAAACATGGTCTTTTCACGTTCATGGGATTTAATTGTTCACGCATTGGTATAGTTTCATGATGGTTTTGTGTATTTGTCCTGTTTAGTACTAATCTCAGCCTACCTACCAGTGTAGTCTACTAATAATGGGCTTTCCGTATATTTATGTTCTTCTTTCGCTTATTTAATTGATGTCATAATATGGTAACTATCTACAACATCCACATCTCTTTAAAGCACACATATAATTGTGTTTGATTTGGTTAACCGCAGGCATCAATCTTAACACGAAGTAAAACCGGTCCCCTGTGCAGCGGCTCTTTAATTGACTCGAGACACGTCCTCACTGCAGCTCATTGCTTACATCGGTAAAAAATTACAATTTCTCTGCATGTATGCAAAATAGCTTTAAAACACAAAACACAGCTTAGTTTATTATTCAAGTACATTCACGTTGTTGCATTGCAGATATTAGGTATTTCTTGTGGTATCCTTTTACACTACTGATAAAAACCTGTGAGAATGCTTAAGTGATTTTCTCTAGAAGGTAAACTACCTTAAGTCTTGCAAAAAAGCAATGCATTTTATGCAGTTCATTGTAATGCACTCCGTTGAAAATATATATGGGTTAAATCGGTTTGTTTTATGCATTAAAATTAAGTGCGTAGTTTCTAGAGACGCATTGCACGAAAATCAAGTTCCTTATTAATTATTACACTGTGGTAAATGCTTGAATGTTTAATTTCTATGTAGATTCAACTCTCGAGACGTAGCTGGCATGCAAGTACGGTTAGGATTTTCCAAGTACAACGGAAACGATACTTTAGAGCACCACTACATCGAACGAAGAGCATCTAAAGTGATTTTGCACAAACATTTCCATGCACAAAACAAAATGGACAATAACATCGCCCTGGTTCAGCTGAACAAACCTGTAGTTTTCGATGAGCATGTGAATCCAATAAATATATTCCGCGAAGTTCCGGGTTACAATGAAGGGAATTGTTCAGCCTCGCAAGCTGGTTTTATCCGCTTTGGCAATAGAATTGTGACCGAAATCGGAGACGGGTTCATTAATTTCATTGAGGCGCCGATGGGTGACTTTTTCCTGAGGGAAAGTCTGAGTCGAGTCTACACTGACAACGAATGCAAGACTGAACTGCATAGCCAAGTGACAGAAAAAATGGTATGTGCCAAGCCGGAAGTTTTTGAGGCTGAGGGAATTACCGGGATCTTTAAAGGAAACGATGGTGGTCCGCTTCTCATTAAGGACGGCAACCAAATTCTCCAAATTGGCATTAAGTCTTGGGCTTATGAGGGCAATCAGTACCCAACTGTGTATACACGTGTCGACTCCTATTTCAAGTGGATTGCAGATAATCTAAAAATGTAGAGCTTATTCGTTGAAACTTCTAAATTCTAAGTAAAGCAAAACCTACCTACGTTTTCCTAAGTCTGAACAGACATTATTATTACCTACTATTTAATTTAGATTGTAATTGTAGTGACGTAAAAGTAGCAGTATGTAATTTAACGCTTTGGCTTTCCATTATAGATATGGTGTAGAGGAAGGGGAATCTTTTTTCGGCTGGGCAAGACTCCAAAGGTTCTAGGGGATAGGAGGATTGCGTTGCAAATCTATTCTAGTTTCATAATCCTATTTTATACAATGTACGCTTATTTTTTTATTTATTCTTTATGTAGTAATAATAAAGGGTTCAAATGTCTACATTTCACTGTTCATACATCATGCACACCTCAGTGTACTTTTCCTTATTCAATGTAGTCTATTTCTAATTTCTAATACTAATTTTGCTCTAGGTTAACCACCAATTTGTTAAATACAAACATTACAATTGTAAAAAGTATTGTTATACACCAGATAAACCAAATGATTCTAAAATTCATTTTTATTCTATCACGTACCTTACACAACATGCATAAAAACTCCACCCTTATTGCCCCGTTTTCTACTAATTATAAACCAAAAACTTGCAAATAATCTATTTTTCTTTGTTGTACTCTAGGAAATTCCCTTTGTTGCATTTCATAATTTTCAAGGTTTTCTAAACTTAGAAAAGTATTATTATTATACACGTCAAAAAGTGTGATTTATTATCTAAATGATGTATAATCTGTCTTTTAATACAATTTTGATCCATGCCAGTTTTCTTACACCAGAAAATGAAGTAAAGTGGAGTAAAGCCTAAAGTTAAAACTTTCTTTGTTGTTGTGAACGTTCCCTTAATAAAAATGTGTTGTAAAACAGTAAAAGCAAAGCGAGTTGAGTTGCAAACAATTAGATTGGAATTAAGCCTACTCCACCTATAGTTTTCAAGTAGAATGCTGTTGGGAAAATCGTGTCACTTGTTGCTAGATATAAATTAGCGGGGACCGTCAAGTTTACGAGTTTTCCTTGATATCAATAGCTTTCGTATCCTACTCCTGTTAATGTATTAATCCTAATCCTAATAGATAGAGTGGTAGTAAGTAATACATACATCCGTTGCATTTAACAATAATAATACCCAAAATCGTCAGTCCTATTCGATATTCTCCTTCTGATAATGCAAATGAATGCCAGCGAGTCAATAGCAGAAAGAACAACTAATCGGACAGGGACAGACAACAACGCATAACACACCAAAGCTACGTCCGTGTAAAGTTTTCGATTTATCTTCGCATAATATATTTCAGTGTTAACAAACTTGCGTTGTTGACTGTTTACTGTTCATAAGAAAATCATTTCTATATCAAATTTACCATTTAATTATAAAAGTTACAACTACAACTACAACTGCATAAGGTGAAATAATATTTTCTAAGAATTATTTCTTATTGATATTGCATTATGTCGGTAAACAAAACATTAAGTTTTTCCCATGTTATTTTTAATCACAGCAGCAATCATTTAATAGCGGTCAGCCAACAGCGGTAGTGCAGTCGTCCTTAGTTGTAAATTTGTGTCATTATCACAAAGGTCTTCGGAAAAGATAATCCTTCGTCCTAGCACATTTGCACTCTAATCCACACGCACTCCGCCCTTCACTTTACAACGCATCTTGCTTGCGTTGGATTCAACTATTAATTCTAGGTCTGCAAATTAAGGTAAAATTTGTTTTTCCGTTTTACTGTATAGTAGTAGTAATTTCTAGAGCTTTATTTTCTACTTCAGTGCTTTATTAATTAGCATTATTTCATTTCCGTTATTGTTTGAATAGAATGTAATGTGAACTTAAAAAGTAAGACAAATCAGCCGGCGTAATAAGTTTTGTGTAAATAGTAAAATGAAGTATTTATACAATAATCACGTTTAGCAGTTTTCCTAAACAGGCCCGAGGTCAAAAACTAAAATTGACAAAAAAGCAATTCAGCTAATGATTAGTATTGCACTGAGTGTTAAAGTGTTATAATATTCTTAAATATTATATGAAACCGGAGAAGCTACTGTTATATTATAGTTAAGTTTGTAGTAAAATACGATGAAATACTGTAGGAGTTTGTCAGGCCTAGGCCTAATTACGAAATACTTCACTAGACTAGAGTTACAGATATTTTTAATAGAATTCTAGTTCCTTTTACAATAGTTTTACTTTTATTATGATCCTTTGCATTGACTCTTGATTGTTTAATTTCTAATTGCTTATTTATTTGCTTAATTATCAATTATTATTTGGTTTTTATAATAGGTGAAACTGAAACATTAAAATTCATCAATTATTACTTTGACTGGTTCGATCGAAATCAACACAAATCGACATTGTAATTAACTGTGTTAAACGGGAGCGTTAGGGCATAATGTCATCCGATGATGTAAATGATCCTAACACTTCTCAGTCCCAATCCGTACATAACATGGAGGATTTGCAATCAGAGTTAGAAAGTGTTTCATCTGCATTAATGTCATCACCTACTATTCCACTTCCAGTGATAAGAGTGGAGTCCAATGACGATGGAGAAGGCCCGTTGCCTTCTAAAGATTTGACACCATTATTGCCTCCGCCGTCAACTCGTCCAATTATAATTCCTCCGCCGAATTTTCCTGTTGAAGTCGGAGAGTTGGCTGTGTCTCCTAGCACAGTGCGAATCACCTCAGGTTAAATTCTTTTCCTAAAATTAATAACATGTACATATGCAGATTTAAATAGCAATCGACAATGACAATTATTGTTATACGGAAATAACTGCGTGAAATAATATAAGTTAAATGTTTTGTCAAACAGAGGAGCAGTTGGGCAGCACGGGTCTTAATGAAATGCATCTTAGAATTGGCGTCACTTCAGTATCTGTAATGTCAAACGAAAGGTCTTATGTGAACGAAAGACCACCGGAGCCTCCAGCAAAATTTATGACTGCAGAAGGTACATCTACATTTGAAAAAATTAATTAAAATATTTATTGATTATTGTACGTTTCTGATTTATTTTTTTTAGTTTCAGAAGATGTTGCAAGTCCAGGTGTAGAAGATGCCATTGTAGAGCAAGCGTCCCCTGAAGAACCGAATGCAGGTGGAAAACAGGACAAATATATCTGCCGGGATTGCGGTAAATCGTTCAGCTACAAAATGTCTTGGATTAATCATAAGCTGACTCATGAAGGAGTGGCGCCTTATCAATGTGAAAGATGTGGTAAATCGTTTGCCTATGGTAGCAGCGTTCATAACCACATGAAAATACCCGGACGTTGCAAAGGTACCAAACCAATACAATACAAAGAAAGTAGTTCCTTGTCATTTAAATTTTTAGCTACATTATTATAAAATAAATTGATTTCAATAGGGAGAATGTCAGCAAGGAAGTCTGCTCCAAGCACTGTAACTTCTGAGAGAAAAACTACCAATGGAGAATCCTCTGAGAGCCCAGTTAAGGAGGCCAATAGCAGTAACGAACAAAGTAAAGAGAAAAAACATGAAGATAAGGCACTTAAGGGGAAACCAAAGGCTTCTTCTGAAGCGAGGTCTCCAACAAAGGTAAATAGTAGACCTGGACCGAAAAGCAAAACTATGGAAGAAAGAGTAGAAGTTCCTGTTGCCGTTCCTGTCGTACCAAGAAAGCGTGGCCGGCCTCCTAAGGTATTAATCTATGGTTAACAAGGTTCTATATTATGATACCTCCTGATTTTTCATTTAATCTATAATTTGCATGATGAATACATGCTAATTTTTTATTTCAGCATCCTAGGCCTGCTACGGCCCCTTCGCCTGCTTCTTCAGCACCAGCTCTGCCTGTTGCTGCTCCACCAAGGCGTGGTGAAGATAGAATGTCTTTAGACAATCGAACACACCAGGACAATCAGGATAAGCATAGGTCAAGGTCTCAAAGAAAAATTCAACCTCCTATTTGGATGAGAAATATGGAAATGGATTATGAAATTCCGGTAACTAGCGGAATTTTTCTAGGAGATGTGAGCTTATGAGTTTTAAAAATAGTAGATTTAGTTGTTTATAAATATTCTCTTCGCTTCGGTATTTACTGTGAACTTTTTTTATTTAATAGAATTCTCGTCCTGTTTCAACTGGTGCAAGTTGGCGAGAAGTTAATTCTATCACTCACCAAAAGCGTCGTAGATCAGCTGGCGACTCGGTATCGGAAGATGATGACTATCCAGCTTTGCAGAGAGAAGATATAGTAGATGAAACCATCTGCAATGGTTTAGCTTCTAAAAATGGAAGGGATTCGCATGGAGAAAGCAGTACACAGGTTGCTAACAATCAGCACGGCAGCGACAGCGCTTCTGAGCCCCCAATTGTTGAGCCTGAAGTACGAATACCGAAAAAGCGTGGGCGCAAGAAGAAAGTTGTGGAGCCGCCAAATCTGGAACAAGTCGTCAGTCCGCATAGCACTACTGCAGATGCGCAAAGCAAAGGGGGTACTCTGCCTGTACCCAATCTTACTCCAATCAATGTCAACCCGAATTCTGGTCAATACGATTCAAATATCAGCCCCACTAAAAGAAGTTTACGAGGTTTGCCTCATCGTTCGGAAATGATTGCTCAAAGTAAAGAAAATTTAAGTACTCCCATCCCACTGAAGAAACCTAAATTGGAAAGAAGTGATGAACCAGAAGAAGATTTGGAAGACACCCTTCCTATGGAAGAAGATGAAGAGCAAACCCAAGAAGTGGAGGGAAATCAGGAAAATGAAGAATTGGAAGATGAAGAAGAGGAGGAAGACGAAGATGATGAAGACAATGAAGAGGAAGACATGGAAGAGCAAATGGATGAAATGGAAGGCAATGAGGAAGAGGAGCAAACTGAAGAAATCGAAGATGGGGAAGGAGAGCAAATTGAAATTGACGAGGGTGAAAACAACATTACTGAGGGTGGTATGATTGAAGAAGATGTCAGTGGAACTAATCACCAAGTACCAATGGGGGGTGAAGAAAATCAGGTAAAATTAAATTTCTTCGCATTTTTTTCAGTTGTAATTTTTCAGTAGCGTTGAATACGATAATTTGTTTAGTGTAATAAAATTGAATCTTATTCATATTAAGAAATAGGATTGATTGGTTTACTATCTTTGTAATGTAACATTAGAATTACCAGGAAGAAGAGGAGGAAGAGGATACTGACGTTGTCGAAGGATCAGACAATGAGGAGTCGCCGCCACCACCTCCAGCAGAAAGTTCATCAAATGGCACTTCAACCCCTTCAAGTACATCAGTGCAATCGGGATCCAGACCTGCAGGACCTGTTGCCGAGTATGATTTGAAATCCGCTGCCATTAATTTCTTGTATAAAAAGATCTCCAATCGTAATGTAAGAAAAATTATAATTTTATATTATCTTGATAGCTTTTTGGTGAAATTAAGTAAGATCAAGTTACTAATGTACTAATACTTTATTAGATGCACCGTATTCGGAGAGAATTAATGGAACTCACTGATCGTGGAGATTATTTCCAGTTAACTCAATGGGCTCCTTTAGCTGCAGGACTTCTTCAAGCAATGCTTCTTCGTAATTTTGATTAAACATTCCTATAATGTGGAGCTAACCTAAGTACGCTAAATGTACTTTGTATATAGAATTAATGTAATATGTAGCGTGAATTTATTAGATATTGGATCAAATATTGTCATTGTCCAAAGTAAGTAGATACTCTCACTCTTATGATTTCTGTCTTGAAATACTTATAAGTAAGAAATTTAGTTTTTGGGAATAATTCAAGTTAATAATAAGCTTATGCAAAAAAATGTACTTTGCCATTTAGATGTATTTACCTCATTACATTTTTCATAAAAGAATATATTTCGTGATGTTATAGACGTAGTTTCTGGTAGTAGAGAAATTACAGTTTTGAAATATTTGTTACTTGATTTGATAAAGTCTCGTTAATAAGTAAAATGAATCATTGTTTAATTCAGTTTTCACTGGTGACTGTTTCACGCCTACAAAATACATGATTTAAATCAGTGTTCTTGAAGTCATTTTTATATTCACATAATATAGTAATAATAATATTGCTTACTTGAACTTTACTGTTTACTTATTTGGTCAAAAGTGGTTTTTGCAAAAAATGAAATATGCTAAACATATGGCTGCCATTACCTTATTTATCTTTTTTGCAATAGTTTTGATATAATATAAAGACCAGTTAATTTACATTATGGTTACATATCTTTTGTAAATGTGAAGATTATATAAATGCCAGAAGAGCAAAAAGTTTATCCTTATAAAATGTATTGTAATCTTTCTAATTTGTAAATAAGGCATAGATGAATTATATACGTAGGAATATTTGGTCATTTGCAATATGCTGCAGTGTTATGTAACAAACCGTTCAAAGAGGTAGTCCTTAGAATAATTAATGAAATAAATAATGTGTTGGTATTGTAAATCACATTCTCTGTTTTTTGGCATTATAATTTTTATTTGCCTTACAGTATATTTACTTTACACGGACAGAATAATTTCTTTAAAACTACACCCTTAGCCATTAAAAAGCTTTCATTTTACAATGTTTTACTTGAAAGCTACATTGTAAAATGATCCCAAAGGAAAAACCTCATAAGGAGGGGAAAAACCTTTGGACAGGGTATTTCCTTAATGCCTAATGTACCACAATATGGACATAGTAATATAATTACCAAGTTTGTCATATGTTATTCTAACTTCCTTAGTAATCTTAGAATGGGTTGTTATAATCTACTAAAATATTAAAAGGGTAAGTTATTTATGGGTTTACTCATTTTTTGTATAGGGTTCTAACAAGATTAAACTTCTCATGTAGGCACATATACATTGACAACATACCAAAAATCGAATAGTTGACGTACATTTTCCAAATACTGTACATATTGATGTTTTCCTATATAAATGTGTTTCGCTGTGGCTAATGCGGTTTAGTTTCTCCTTGCTTTATTCCTCGTTTCTCCTTGCTTATTCCTGGTTTCTCCTTTATTACTACCAATGCCATAAATGGTACCTACCAATGCTTAGAAATTAGTCTTTCATACAAAAACATTATTGATATGCATATTAAAGTTGTATGCCCTATATAACTTAAAACTCCTACTCAATGTCAAAATCTAGCCTACATCGTTTCGTAGTTCGCAAAGCACATTATTAATAGTTTGATGTTCCAATTGGTTTGCCTTGCTCTAGCTGGACATAAAATATTGTAAATAAAAATTACTTTTAGTCATAAACAGTCTTACAGTCCATTGAGAAACATCAAGTTATTAACATATTTTCCTACTAGCATCTGGGCCCCTTAATACCTCTTACATGTAGAATAATCCCGTATAAAGTAAAGATGCAAATCGGAGTAATTTTTAATGTAGCCATTTTTTATAGCTGCACATTTTTCATCCCTATTGTGAGTCAGAATCAAAACTCGGACGGACTCCAGTTTTCTCTAAATATTCTGGAACCGGAAACGTCGGCAAAATATTTAGCAGGTTAGTATTTGTTTCTCATGTAAAGTATAAAATGCTGGTATATAATTCCTGTAAAATTGTGCATGGAGATAATTAATTAATTGAGGAATTTTCTAATTAGGACTCTCAAGAAACCGAAATAAGAAATCAGATGAAGACTCAATTGTATTTCGAGATGATGATGATTTTGGAAAATATCGATCATCACAGACGCAAAATTCCAGAATTTACACATCTGAAACTAAGTCCACTCCCAGACCATCCATATCAACCCAATTAGCAAATTCCAATAAAAATAGATGGACATCCGATGACGATTCCATTTCATTTGATGAAAGACGGATAGAAAGTGGCAGGAACAATCGCCGCCGATCGCAAAAGAGACATCCCCTAAACAGAAATACTCCAAGAGACAAGAATAATAATGAAAGAACATCAATTACGAGTTATAGCAATCTGGAGGACTCCGGTAGGAGGAAAGAATTCTCCGAAAACTTAGATCCTTCTAGAATTACATTCCCTCACGAATACAGGACTACATCCAGTAGAAGACGACCTTCTCAAAAACAAAATAGTCCAAGTCAGTTCCAGAAACCAAAAAGTAATAATTAATTTCTTTGTTTGCATTAATTAATCTGCAATAAACTACAATAATTATTTTTATTAATTTCCTACATAAAATTCCCAGGTTCAAGCAACGGAAATCAAGGTGAAGGTCAACCACTTGCTCCAACAGGATCTGTTCCTTACAGTTATTTATACAAGTGGATCAAGCAGTATCATAAACAACCGTAATTGAATTCATTTGAGTTTTGGCAAACTTCTGGAAAATCGTTGCCAAAACCCGTCTATTCTTGTAGTAAATATTCTATTACCATATATTCTTCAAAACGAGGTCGACTTTCTGATCTAAATAAAATTTCTACCTTCATGCAAATTATGACTTTCTTAACCTTGATTAAAAATCTTTTCCTGACAAGTTTGGTCTCCTTCTAGGAATTGGCATTGCACTTCCTTAATATAAAGCTACATTATGTATAAAGAAAAAATATTCATTTAAAAATGAATATTTACTTACCATATTCATTTTCATTGTCGAGTTTTAGTATTGGATGTCTGACTGTCTGAGCTAACTAATATTATTTTTTAGTTTATTTTGTACTTACTTTTACTACATAGACAGAGACACGATGCGACTTTATGCATGGTCTTTATTTGTGCGGTTAATAGTTATTACGGCTACATTTACAACTACAAACGCTATGATAAAATATTTGCAAAGTTGTGATTTTATTTTTATGTGTACCAATGTGTTTTGCTTATACCTGCTGAATATTATACTCATAAAGCACATAAAATATTACTTAACATCGAAAGTATAACAAATAGTCATGCCTATGTACTTGTGAAATAACGGATAGATGTTGTGATGAAGGAGCAGTGAATGAATGATATCGAGAAACATGAATAATTCATGAAATTAATAATAATTTTGAAACAAAAAAGAACTGTAGCTGCATAGGCAAAGCACGATGCTGAGAGACTCTATATGTACCACAGTACCACCATAAAAGAAAAAATAGGATAGCGAAAGAAGAGTCTTATTTTGAAACAAAGTTTGAAGGCTATTATTGTAAATTTTATTGCTTGAAAAACGAACACATTTTATCTTAGGTTGTACAAGTGGTAACACCTTTTAAAGTTTAGGGGATTCCGAAAGTATGGGTTATTTAATTGTTAATAAGAAAAAGATAAAGACAAACATTATTCTATTTAACTCATTATTCAAGACATATTTTGCATATGGGCAACATATTTGTATTTGTATATGTATTTCGTTGTCCATCAGGGGTTTAAAATCATGGTATAACAAACAATACTGTTAGTTTTAAAGAGAAAAGATAAGATGAAGAAAGATACACAATACTAACTTTAAAAGCTATAAAGAAAAGCGACAGTTTCATTTCAAGAATAATGAATAGCTAATAGAGAGAATTAAAGAGAATTTACATACTACATAATCAAATCAGTAAATTCGTAATTAATTTTCAGTGTAATGTACAGTAAAGAATAAAAGAGGTGTAATTGTACGTACTTGTAAAGTAATACTAGACACAATGATTATTGCCTGGTAAAGTTTTAGAACAAAACAAAAAAGAAGTTTTACTTAAAGAATTTAGCGAAGTGAGTAACAAAGGTAGTTGCAAGTAAACACCAAGACAAGAATAAGACAGGGAAGCAAGGTTGAACCGAAAAATAGTTCAGACTGTAATACAAGATATTATTCACACAGTTTTACGAAAATGAAAATGAAGTGAACTTCCGAAGAATTGAAAATGAATATTTGGATATTCTAAGGGTACAGTACATTGAAGGAGAAGGAGACAGTCTTTTAAGCGAAGAATATTTCAAAGAAAATTGATTTGACAGTTTAGCAAGAAATTCGCACTATCACGTATAACACTATTCCTTATTCATATTCACGTTATTAAGTGCAGAATGCGGATAGTGAAAGAAGAATGTTTACTAAACAGGATACAGTACATGAAGTATTTAGCGAATAAAAGATTCGCACTTGTCTCATGCGCTTTCGGGATGCCCGTCAGACTGGGTATTCACGATAAATGAAGAACTTTCAGATAATTTGTCAAACTGTACTTAACATACTTATTTCGATACACAACAATCTATAACACTTTAAATGGACAATAAATTCAAAACTCCTTATAACCGATCTAGTGTTTCTTATGAAATATAAACTAATCTTTATGGAGATCTATTTGCTTAAAGTTATTAATTACCTATTATTCAATTTATATAACCTCTAGCGGGCCCTGGGGCAGGGTAGAAACGAAAAACATTAAAAATTGTAACACAAATTAAGAAAATTAGATTACATGAACATGAAAGTTCATAGAATTGGAAAGAGATTCATATAAATGTAAGACAATCTGTAAAACAATGTAAAATTTAAAGAGATGAATCTATATACAATATAAGTAAAATATTTATAATATATTGATAATAATTTTTCAAGAAGCCTTTAAAGTTATATTCCAAATTCAACAGGTTTCAACAGACCGGAACAATGAGAATAACAAAAATTGAATTTATTATCTAGAAATCTGAATTGACTACGCCAAACTGATATTTAGATTAGATATTATCTCTCAATAGGAATTTATCTATTTGGGATACAGTTATAGGAAATTTTCACTAGTTTGACATTCAAGCACTGAAGTACCTTAACTTTAATCAAAAACAACATTATTCATACGCGTGTTACACTTTACACTATTGCACAATCCCTTAGTTTTAGTCCTGCAGCCCTGTTACACTTTATATGAAAACGAAGGGGAGTGTAAGAGGAGACAGCTGCCACTGTGGAGTGGAGAGTCGATATTTGCACAATATGGAAGAAATGCTGATGTGTGAGTAAAGAGTGATTCACTTACCAGGCTCACACTAAAATGAAAGTTTTATTCGCATTCAGGAGACTGTTACGTAAAGTACACGGAAAGTGTCTGTGTGCAGGGAAAATAATTTTATTGGGATGCGGATTGAACTGGATGCTGTTAGGAGATGTGTATGAGAGAGACGCTCTCAAAATCAATAAATCCAAGGTGAGCTATGTGTTTATCTGTCTGTTGATAAACCTACTTTGCTTTCCACTTTGCCGACTTTGCACATAAAAATCTCCTGCCATAAATAAATTACTCCACCAAATTCTAGTTCAACTCGTATGAAGGGAGAACCACCCTATAGTCTTCAGTTAATATACGAAGATATCTTTCACTATATTTCAGTATTCTCCATTCCAGTATTTCATTAATCTATATCTGCCACATTTATGTATCTATTTTAACTATTTAAACCCATTCCGCAATTACTATACATATAGATTGGCCAACAGAGCGACAGTCCAGACAGACAGACAGATTGAATACCAATATAAAGTAGCTTTCCACTATGAAATTAATAATCATGGACTGATTCTCTGTAAAACTGGATAATGTGCAAAATGTGCACTGTGGTTGAAAATATTGAGTTAAATAAAGCGTTTCTGATTTTTAAATTATTTAATATTATTACATCACAAGTATTTATATCTTTTAGTACATTAATTAAATTAAATATCACGGAAAAACTTCTTTGGAAACTATTATATGCTTATTGTAGTAATATTGATTCAGGGAGAGAACGCAGGTTCACTGTCAGATGAAAATGAGCTTTGAAATGAGCTTGAGGAACTGTGGAATGATTCTGAGGAATCACTTTCATAAAACTCATGAGTATGATGACCTGTTGATGCAGCATTTCTGTCAATATCGGTTAGATCATCAAAAGATATGAATGAAGTTCGTGAATCCGTATATCTAGTATCCGTATTGAAAGAATACTCAGTATCACCCGAACTGGTTTTAGGGTGGTGGGTTTGACCGAGCTGAGGCGAGGCCGAACTGGGTGATGGTTGTAAATAACTTTGATTGAGAATTGAATCTTTGGATGGTTGATCGACCATAGAAGCAAAAAAGTTTTGTAGGCGAACATTCGTTGAAGATGCAGGAGTAGGAAATTCTTTTTCTTCCTCAATAACATTACCCTCTATGAGTGAATGCTTGGATTTTTCCTCCTGTGTAAAAGGTTCGGTGAATATGGTAGAATAATTAGTGGTGGAGTCCATCAGAGAGGTTTCTGATTTTTTATTTGTTAATTGCTGTGTTGTTTCCGATTCCGTACTTAAAAGATCCTCTGCGTTATCTTCACCGTTTTCTGGACTGGGCTGCTTACTTGAATACTTGTCAGAATCTTTAACAAACTCTGATGATTGAGATCCTCTAGATGTTTCGATGTATCCTGTAGAAGTTTCAGCGCTTTGTGGAGAGACTACAGGTGGTGATAATGCTACTTCATCATGAATAGCAAATTGTGAAGCCTCGTGTAAAACTTTGATTTCCTTTTCTCGGTCCACGAAAATGCTAGTTTTATCATGTGGGTACAAATCTTCAAAATCGTTCTCATTATACATGATTTTGCTTTGCGTTATTTCCATTTTAGATTCGGTAGTAAGATGTGAATCTTCCAGGGATGCCCGGGGTTTGCCAAAAATTGATGCCTCACTGTAGGTTGTATCGTCATGTGACCCTCCCTCGTATATTGGAAATAGATCCGGCATATCATCATAGTAATCACCGCCTTTTTCGCTTCCGCTTCCTCCGAGCTTTTCATTAGATGGTGATTTTCGTGAACCTAAGCTGTTAGAGTGATATTCATCAGTGCTTGGAGTTGTAATCACACCTGGTAACCTCGTTGATAAATCCGAATCATTGTCATCCGATACATTTTTGGGGAACATGCTTTTTCTGCGAGTGTGCGCAATACGAACTGATTTTTTTCTGTCGCTCTCCTGTTTTTCCAATTTTTGTTTCTCTTGTGATGATTGCTCTGTTTCAATCCGACTGCCTGTTACCATTTTCCCTTTGCTTTTCAGCCATCCAGAATCGGAAAATGGAAGAAAGTTTTCAAAATCGCGAAGAAAGGGATCCATAATAGATTCTCGTTTTTCATCAGGAAGAACTTCTATTGCTCCTCGGGACCAAGAATCAAAGGCAAGAGGAAGAGAAGGCATATCATATAAAACATCTTGTTCTGGGAGGTAGGATCCGTTACAAAAATCTTCATCCATCCACTGTTGCTGAATAAGTCTTCTCCAAGTATCCCTCAGCTCGTAGACAACTATCTTGGCAGCATTATTAACGTAAAATCTTTCACAGATTATTTGCCATGCAGTATTCCAGATGTAATTTGCTTGATCATAACAAGTTTTTGCTCTTTCTATTAATTCTAAATCTTTCTGGTCCATTTCTCCCTTGTCCATTTCTTTTGCATCCGAGTCCTTTAAAATAATGTAATCACCTTTCGTTCTTGTTTTTCTTGGTTTTCTTCTAGATCCTTTTGAACTTACAGTCCCTCGGTCAACACTAAGGTCTCCATCTTGTGACGCCCCATCCCCAAGATTGACAGGATGTATGGACAACTTTTCATAATTTACTCCCTCCTTTTTCAATCCTTCTGGAGATATTCTTCCTTTGTCCTTGCCTAATCCGGCAACAGACGCTTTGGCCTTGTCTTTTATTCTCTGACCTTTTCTCCCTTTCTCACGATCATCTTTATCTGGTAATTCACTTGCAATGGACTGCTTGAATTTTATCCTATCAGACTTGTCGGATCCTGTTCCATCATCTACCTTACTGGTCTTCTTACTCTTCGGTTTTTCAGCTTTGGCCTTTATCTTTCCAATTGTAGACGAAGTTGCAATTGTAGATGGATTGATTATCGTTTTCCTACGCTTAGTATCTGGTTTCGAATTCGCTAGATCTTTCATTTTGTCTACACTTCTCGTTAATGTTCACAGGGCTTTTCGAATCTGACTGTATGACCCAAGAAATCTAGTGACGTTTTGCGAAATAATAATATGGAACAGTTTATTTATATTTTAAGTAAGCTCTAACAACCTTGGTGTGCCCATGGAGAAGAGTATGCCTATTTCTTTCATATTTTAGTCACCATATTTCAGTCCTATAACGGTCAACCAAAAGCTCCTTTAGAAGTGCTAAGTTGCTTTATAATCATATTATATTTTAATTCAATGAAATTCGAAAGTGCTAATCTAAAGTATGATACAGCCTTTACTAATCACTAATGTTTCTGGTAATTACAAAACATTATAAGTTAGAATGTACTGTGTAAACACAGTTCAATCTTTACACTAGGAAATTACATTGTCGATAAATCCTGTTAAGTAATGAGGAAAGTAATTACTGGGGTCTACTGGTAATTACAAGATTGAATGGGTAGCGGATGTGTGTGACTTTTATTAACTTTATAGAAATCCGGGATCATTTTAGTTAATTCTGGATTGTTTATTTTTGAGACTTTCTTAAGTATATGGTAGCGAATTACTTTAGTACTTTAAGACCATTGCAGCTAACAACTTTGTGAATAATTCTTATTTAACATGAGTAATTTTCTATTGTACCATTTGTTTCTTTTTCACGTAATTGCATATTTCGCAGTTGCAGAAGTTCATCCAATTTCAAGTAAGAAATTAAATCTGACAACATAGAGATTTTCTAGATCAATATTTATGGACACTCCATGGACTCCATCTTTAGTATAGAAAATTTATTGAAGGAATATAATAGTGTTTTAAATATTTCATAAAAAATTATACACTTTCATGAACTTTGAACATGAAATCACTGGTTAATTTTGTGTACCAACCGATAAAAAAGTATTAAATTGATTTTGTAGATTCTGAGGGTTGTGGTCTGATTGATAGCTCCTCTTTTGGTGATGTACGGACAGAGGTTCCCTGGATGGCTTCCATATTTCGAAAATCTCAAGAGAACTGTAGTAAATGGGTACTCTGGAAATCTGGATACATTGTTGGGCCTTCAACGGTTGTAATGAGTAGGGAAATAAGGGAATCAGTAATAAGTAAAAAAAAATGCTGGAAATTCTTAAAGGAAATTTTCTTAAGTCGTGTCAATTTGTATAGGTGGTCGTCATTTTTGGAACTACACGACAAATGCCAAGAATGATCCGATATATTCTAGTGCACTCCCAATCAAAGCATCAGACTTTCTTGTAGGAGTTGGTGTACTGTCCGACGATTTGAAAGACGCCGATTTCTATACGCATTACTATCACGTAAAATTTTCCCATGCAATTATTTCCTTAAGTTATGTATTTGGTATAAGTAATTCAAAAACCAAAAATATATTCAGGTGGAAAGTGTCAGACCACACTATCAATCTTTCAAGAAATACTCACCTCTGGATATTGCCATAATTCATTTAAAAGAGCCTATTCAGTTTAACTCTCATGTAAAACCAATATGCTTATCAAGTGGGTGGAACTTATCTCCGATGAAGAACTTGTCTTCAATTACGTCAGCACCAGCTGTAAAAACTGGGTTTGAAAGTGACGGTGGATTTCAGCGTTTGTACAAAAATTCCATTGTTCTGGGTGACTATCCTTTAAAGGAAGATTGCGATGTGCAACTAATGCGGAAAGTCAAACTGGTTGATTTGGGTCATGAAGGTAATAAAATGCGGGCTCAAAGTAAGGGAAAAAAGGAATGTGATTTGATTTTTCTAGGCTAAATAATGTAATTGTAAATACTAAATAATCCCTAAAACTACTAAATACATTAGTTTGGAAATGTTACGAAGAAATTTTATTTAGATCTGCCCATTAAAAGATGTATCGACCTTGATTCTGGATTAGCTTTTAAGCAGGATGATCGTTGGTACCTGGCTTCTTTAATGACTGGAAAAATACTTCCAGATCCTGAACAAGACGCTTGGACTTTCTTTTCACCTGTTGAGAAAACATATTTTTGGTTGCAACAAAATTTGTTGTATGTTGATCTCACGTTTATACGATACACATAATAGAAATTGAAGAAGATGAACATAAATATTTAGAATGACCTTACATTTACTTAGTTTATTTCCTTATTTCATGTGCAGATGTGGCCCCCTTAACTTTACGTGCTATGAAGGAAAGTGTGTTAATCTACCAAATGACACTTCAAGTACAGATTTACTCAATGCATGTGAAGAAACGGAGAATAAATATAACAGCATTATCGAATCTCAAGAAAAATGTTTTCCTATAGATGATATTTTACGTAATTGGTGCAATAATTGCACTGATAATGATTCTGGTAAGTAAAAAATGGACTTTTCCAAAAAATACAGAATTGATTTAAAGTACATGATATATTATAAATAGGAATGTTGGACAAAGGGGAGGACAATGTCCCAACGTCGACTATATCTCCTCCGACTACAAGCACAACAATTTCGAATAATATTTTACGGATTGCGGACGAAAAGAAAACGAAAACTGAGGCCGGCAGTAAAATAATATCGATTTCTCCTTCACAAACGCTTGTAATGCTTCCTCATCTTCTTGTACAATCAAAAGCACGTACTCCATTTGAGCCCTCAAAGCTTCTTGTGACTTCGTCTAGTAAAACAGCATCTCAAAAGCTATTAAGCTTGTGTGGACATATGAATTTGGATTCTAGAATTTGTAATTTGTTGAAATCTGGAGCTTTGGACAAATAACGCTGTATTATTATTACATGTTCTGAATTAAGTCTTAAAGCTTCTTAAAACAATTATTTCTTGCTGAACCTTTATATAATTAGTTGAGTATTTCCACTGTAACTGTATGAATTTTCGTACCATCACTAATTGAAATGATTTTCTGTAACTGCATTTTAAGTTCTGATAAAAATATCTTCATTTTTCACTTCTCTGAATCTCTGAACTTTAATTACCAGGTAAACTTATAAATAGTAATACATAGAAAAGCAATTTAGTCTGAAAATTTACGAAGTACCTACTAGTAATACTAATTAAAGAATTGCGTTCATATAAACTAATTTTGTAATTCCATTAAATAGTCATTAGGGAACTTCCAAGAAAATGGAATTCTGACACTTCTACATTCATTTAAATATCTGCTCAATCTAGTCCACCACAGCACCTAAATAATACAATAATTAACTAATTGTAGACGGATGAGCAAAGCATTTGAAAAGTGAAAGTAATTTTCTGAAAAACTTACAGTATGCAGCGTAGAAGAATGGCTATGACATCTGACATGGTCAAGTTTGAATGAATTTTTACAGGTTCCTCTCCATAAAGAGCCTGAAGGTCCAATGCAAAGGCCTCGTAGTGTTCACAAAACGGAGCCGCTTCAGAAATTGTTACGTCCATAATGGCTTACACAGCAAACCTGAATACAGAAATAAAGTAGTTCTTGTATTCTCAGAGTAAATTAAAGATTATGTAAATCACGGAGCAAGACAAATACTTGGATGTGACTTCAGCAGATATTCTTTTCATTTAAGCATGTCAATTTAATTTTAATAACTTCAATTTTGCGAAGTTACCACTTACGTGCCATTTATTGTATGCAATACATAAGAACGTAATTTGATTTTGTAGACTCTGAAGATTATTACAAGTAGCCCGTATTTAGAAACAGGAAATTTATTCCTCTGATGATGTGGAAATAATTGAAGACGGAACTAATAATCATGCCCAACAGATTTTCCCATACCATGAACCATTCATGTTTAACTGTATTTATATGTATTCTCAAAGGAAGGAAAAATTGTCATTTTTAGTGCCCCTCTAACTCTAAACTCTAAATATCATGTTTTTATATATTTTACTACTACTCTTAAAGAATAAGAATTCTTCCACTTCGGCATGCGAAATCGAAATATCTTTTAGGATTCCAACCTCTTGCGTTGGGAAACGAGAATAAAGAAGGGATAGAAGAAATAACTTTTAAGTAATGAGGACAGTAATTACTAATCTTTAATGATTTATGACTAATGATGTAGCTCCGTGTAGTAATCTACTCCACATATAAAGGATATATTTCTGTTTAGAGGTTTTCTTTTAATTAGTTTTTCAGACAAAAATAATACTTTGGCTATTAATAGAGCACAAAGTATTTTGTCTGTATAATTTTCAAGTAAAATGTTTACTGTTCCTTTAAGGTACTTACTTTCATTTCAAATCATTGCAAGTTATTTAGGTGCAGTTCAGGCTGTCTATGGTAAGGGTAAAGTTTCTGGCATTTACATTCATATTTACGAATAATTATCAAACCTTGAGATCTTCTGATTGCCTTCATACGAATTTACTCTGTTCCTACTACAGATCTCTTAATTGTATTTCAGATGAAAACGATTGCGGTTTGGTTAATCCCTCCCCGGTGGGTGACGTAAGGACGGAAGTCCCTTGGATGGCGTCTATTTTTCGGAAATCCTTTGACAATTGTGACAAATGGGTTCTTTTGAAATCGGGATACATAATTGGACCTTCGACAGTTATAATGAGTAAATTTTACGAAATACAATTTTGCTCCTTATTTTTGAATCAGCTCTGACGATTTTTCTTAATTTTTAAGGTGGTCGGCATTTTTGGAATTTTAGCAATGCATTTAATTCACAAGCGTATCCAATCAAACCCTCTGATTTTCTAGTAGGAATCAGTGTGCTATCAGATGATTTACAAGATGCTGATTTCTACACTCATTATTACCAAGTAAAAGTTTAAATTGCTTATATGCAATTGATTTTTTAACTTATTAATTAACTATCACAATACACTCACCTATCAATGACAAAAGTAACTTTTAAGATTATTTTCAAGATATTTCAAAATTTTCATGTATTCTGATGTTCAGCAGATATTAGTATGAAAAGTATGAAAATATCCTTAGGTAAAAAGTATCATACCACACTACCAATCCTTCAAAAAATACTCAGCGTATGATATTGCTATAGTGCACTTAAAGGGATCTATCCAGTTCAACTCTTATGCAAAGCCAATTTGCTTATCAAAAAGACTTGACACACCTACAATTATGGGGTTTTCTTCAATTTCGACTTCAGGTGCAATCAAAACCGGATTTCGCAATTCCGGGGGCTCTCAACAATTGTATAAAACTCCGGTTATTCTTGGTAACTACCCTTTCCAAGAAGATTGCTCAGTACAAATGCAGCTAAAAAGAGAAACAGGTAATATGGGACATGGGAGGTTCTACTCATGAAGGTGTAAAGCATGAGTAAAGAATTCTAGTTCTTCGGACAATCATTTAAAGACTTTCCGTATTAAGTAGATTACCCATGTCAGCTTGAAATAAACGGGAACTGTCAAATCATATAGATATTCCGATTAAGAGATGTATTGATCTTGATGACGGATTAGCCTTTCACCACAGAGGTCGGTGGTACTTGGCCGCTTTGATGACTGGGGGACAGCTTCCAGACCCCACAGAAGAAGCCTGGTCTTTCTTTTCACCCGTTTCGAAGACATACCATTGGTTGCAGCAAAGTTTAGCGTATGTTAATTTCAATCTTTCCTTTCCAAAGCACTTTGTAGTGTAAAATTATTTCTCGGTATTCCAAATAGACTCAAATTACCATTTTGACGCATCCGTCAATTGGGACTAAATAGTTCGCACTTTCGTTTTCAATTTTTTCATTAGGCAAATCTCCATCTCGTGAAGATCTACAGAGACGATATCGACCAAAATGGGGAACGAAGAGTTCCCCCGGACGGGTCCCATTTTGGCTGGGAGATCGTCTTCACCTTCAAAATTCGGCTTTTATAAATAATATATAATAGCGTGTTTTATGTACAATTTTTATGGCCCCCTTGAACCTTGCTGGATTATTCCTTCTTTCTATGTTTCCAACCACCAAAATATGATTTATTTAGGTGAACCGAACTGTTGTGAGTGCCTTAGCTCACATTGGAGTCCCGTGTGACTTACGGAATTTGATAAATTGATAAATAGCCATCCCTACAAAGCTCTAATTTTGTGCATAAGAACCATGATTTTTCTGAAGTATACCCAATCTGATTTTTATGCATTAACACCCATTGACTAACAAACAATTATTCTCACCCATAGAGAATCTTTTTGTGAATCTAATGAGCCTAAACGTTCAAATCGATTGAGATTTGCCTAATGAAAAAATTGAAAACGAAAGTGCCAACTATTTAGTCACCATTGACGGATGCGTCGAAATGGTAATTTGGGTCTATTTGGAATACCGAGAAATAATTTCATACTATAAAGTTCTTGAAGAACCTCCCAATGTTTATATTTCCGAATGAGATACTTCTTCCTCCCATCCCTTCAAAAGCGCTATTAAAATAGCTTTTTAGTTTGTCTACTCTGAATATTTGGTCTGAATGTGCCATTTTCAGGTGTGGTTCCGAAAACTTTACTTGCTATGAAGGCAAATGTATCCAGTCTCCAACAGATGCATTTAAAAGTGCAGACTTACTCGCCGCCTGTGGCGAAGCAGAGAATAAATATGACAGCTTTATAAAATCTAGGGCACAGTGTTCTAATGAAGCTTTGCCACTGTGGTGCAATACTTGCACAGAGGATGATTCTGGTGAGTGAAGAATTAATTTTGTTAACATATTCTAAGTTTTGTAAGCAATGATAATGCTGGATTTAGGAATGCTGGTACACGGAGACGGAAAAGAACCATTCACAACTTCAAATAAAGATTCAGTTCCAATTCCAGCAACACCAAGTTCGACCAATTCAATACAACCTCTCGTTTGGAATGGCAATAATAATTTAGGTTTTTATATCAAAAACATTTTTAATGTTGGGCCTAATTTTTTAAGTAACTATACACGCTGACTTATGCAATATTCCTGCTTTCAGTTTTACAATTCTCTACAGCATACAGTCCACATTATAAACATAATACGCAAAATCAGTAACCATACATAATTACTTAATTACTGTAGATGCCAGTAGCTTAATGCTAAACAAAATAAAGGTTATTTCTGTTTCGCCTAAATTACAGGATTATCATGTAACCTCTACGCTTAAGATATTAAATTTAACCATCTTCTACTTTGGTTTTCCCATCAATTTCTCGACAGTCCGAAAATTATAAAGGGCAGGAAAATAGAGAACCAGAATGTTGCTGAACCCATGGTGAAATCCTCCGCTGAAATGCTTTTGCTCATGGGACATCGGCAATGACAGACATCACTGTTGTTTTTCGGCTGTCGGTTTCCGCTCGTCTTGTTTTTCCGCTCCATCCTGTCAATCAATTCGTATGTCTGTTTTGCAAAGTACAAAATTCCTGATTATTTTCTGGTGAACAAACTAACACACGATTCATTTAGTTTCACGCACACCATAGTCATTTATTCATTTGACGTTGCGGAAATAATTGGTTGTAGATCACAAATTCATGCCCGATTAATTTTTATTGCTACTTAGAATTCTTACCTCCTCAGTCCATAGTAAAGGAAACGTTGCGTTCTCCAATCCTATAGATTTGTAAACATGATCCGTTTCGTTTAGAGAGCCTAGAGGTTTCAGGAAAATATTTTGCTGAAGTCGTCTTATATAAAATAACATTTCACCAGTGACCTGCGATTATATTTCATCAGTGAGTACAATTTTAACATAGTATACGTTAAGGTGTACCTATGCATATTTCATACTTCTACTAAATGTGTGTTTAATTATATAAATTAGTACTGGGTCAATTCTATAAAATGATTCGTGTTCTCCTTTATTTGAACGTAATCCATTGAATTTCGTCCTGTATCTTTCATCTGCGTCGAGAAAATGAGGTAAGGAATACACCAAAGGAAAATCTAAATTAAAAAAAATTCAATCATTAGAAATTAAATGACAGAGATAGGAAATTTAAATAGTGTTAGTTACCTTTTTTGCAAGGAGAAACATCCAATGCACCTGTCTTGAGTTGACAACTTGGTGGAACACAAAAACAATTGGTTTTGTTTTTAGGTTGGTCGAATAAATCATTTGCCAAAACGTAAACGTAGAGGTCATTGATTTCTTCACTGAAATTAAGTTTAACTGAGCGATACAAATCTGGATAAAATAAGTTTAAAAGTCTTGACTTGTTTAATATAGGTCCAATGGGCTTATCCAATGTTAACCCATCTGTTCCATTTATGATATTGCATTTGCGATCCCTCCAGCATCCAAGCTCATATTTTTCTTTTGAAATGCCATCGATGTTAGATACTTTTATTGTACCCACGGTTTTAAATATATCGATTTCGATTTCCTGTAGAATTAATTCGAATTGGGGTCATTACTGTTTGTTCTCTAGTCTAGTTATTTTAAAGTTTTCAAAAATTTACTATTAATATTCTATGATTATAGGAATTAATTGATAAAGCTTGCCTTAGGAAACAAATATAAACTTCCATTTTGGAATTCCTTCGGGTATTCTAAAATGCTGGTATTGACATTTTCCAACTTTTTGTAGAAGTTTTTGACACTGATTCCTTCAGATACGATTTCAGCTACGGTTACATCTCGTAAAATAATAGATGAGTTAATTGCGGCAATCATTTTAAGCGTTTCATTTTCACTGGACGGATAAGCTTCACTTGCACGAATAATTGCTTGCAGAAGTCTCTGTATTTTGGTACATTTCATATTAGTGTCCGATAAATATAAATTAGATACTTTTAACAGATAGGCACTTTTCTCACGTTTTTATGCAATTAAAGTAAATCTATGTGTGCCAAAAGTTGTCTTACAACGTAAGGAATGTTCACTATGTTAACTTTATCGGTTTCATTTTTTGCCCCTTTAGTATGAACAAACGTATAGTTCTTTATGTACTTGTAGGTCCTCTGTTTACTGTCCGAAGGTTCTTCAAGGTTGACTCTAAAATGGAAGAATGTAAAATTTTTGTTATTACAACTACCTTTACCATTTACGAAGTAATAAATATTTCTTAGCAATAAATTTTTTGAAAATCATTATTCTTACTTATATCTGTAGGGTCCTACTTGCATTAAATTTGGTTTAATGTACTCACTTATTTTATCCGGATTTGTGACATTAAAAATATACACATTAACGAAACGACAGGCATTTGGTAAGGATGTCGTCACGTTTTTTGTAGAATTGTTGTTGTTAGTAGAATTTGTATTCCAATACTTAGGGAAAATAAATATAGGAATAATAATTATATTATTTACTGTTAGATACTGGATTGTATTGCTGATTCATGTAGCGTTTTCAGTGTAAAAAACTATTTCTTTACCTGGAATGGTTTTTTCAGGGAAACTTTTAGTTCTTGAGAAATGCTATCTCCTGTTAAATTAGCAAATATAAAACAATTAGAAATTACCAAAAAATACAGTATAACTTTAAGAAGATTGTTCATTTCGAAAATTTCTTTGTGCTGGCAGAAATAATAGCATACTTTTGTAATTTCACAAGTAACAGTGCGATAATGTTTGCTTAATGTCTGCCAGGTCTCTGAATGAGAAAACAAGATATCTTTGGGAAAACTACATGTCAATGTTAGGAAAACATGCCAGTTCGGGAATTATCCTTATTGGATGGTTTTATATTTATAGCAGATATTTGGATGGTTCTGCTTTGCAACTTGCAGTCTTAATAGCTGAACGGTATAGTAAATCTTTAATTTGTACAGGAACTTTGCGAAAATTCTCTTTTGTGTCAATGATAAAATATACATTAATGTCCTATTGTGTTATCGTAAGAATTGTAGAATGACAACAAAAAATATGATTCAATAGTATTTCAGTTGTCACTGGGATATAAAAATTCCTTAAAATGGCAAAATTACGGGCTCAACCGGGATTTGAACCCGGGACCTCCTGCACCCAAAGCAGGAATCATACCCCTAGACCACTGAGCCAGTTATACGATTAAAACATGAAATTTTAATCATTAGTCATTGTCAAAATATATTTCCATTTCATCATATATATGCATTTCATACATTCCGAACTGACAAAAATGTTTCAGTGTCTCGCATCTCTTTTTTCCACACACACAATTTTACAGGATAACTTGAGAGAAACTGGAACAGGTAATGCATAAGCAACGATAAAGTGTTTGGACAGTAAAGCGTACGTTTTTGTCACTCTGAATTTCTGAAACATTGATCAAAACGTTTCAGCGAATCTGTACCTCATTAATCGGTAATAATTTTATTGCAGGATTCAGATTCAGGTTTGTAAGGTGTACGGTGTACCAATAAGTTGTAAAGGATTATTGTGGTAATAAATATAAGTTTAAATAATATATCCACACAAATGAAGGTTTTCATTTATTTATCAAGCATTTAATTTACAAAGGTTGGAAATTTATTTTATGACCGAACTATATATACACCTACATAGTGCTATTGGACCAAGTTCCAATATTAGAATTTTTTACCTTGTGTTTACCTAATGGTTATAGATTAAATAGGTATTCACCACCTTTATGATATGGATTATCTGTATGTTATGGTTATGCACGAAAAGTATACTTATAAAAAAGACAAACTGTACTGGGATATACCTGGATATAAATTTTTCATTTCCCACCGGGAAACAAAATTGGATAGGAAATTAATAAGAAGAAAATTAAACTATTTTTACGACCACAAATTTAGAATACATACATAGTTACCTATTACATACACACATACATAAATAGTTCTATTTTGATCCAATTATGATATATTGATATTCTGTAATCAGATGATTTGACTTGACCCATCTGCATACATTTCATACTATTTCAGACATTTTCAATTATTCAATATTCAATCAATATTCAATCAATATTCAATATTTTTTACACATATATATCCCTTTATGTCCTATTTTTTCCAATTCCATCTATTTCCCTTACATCTCACTATTTCCCATATTTCACACTATTTTCAATTATTTCCGAAATTATCCATTATTAAGAAGCGATAGCTTTTTTATAAGACTGCTCGGAACAACCTGTCCATCAGTCCGTCCGCCAGTTAGTTGTACAACTCATGAACGGTTTGAGATAATTAGTTCAGACTTTTCTATTGTGTTGCTGAGATCCACATGGAGATTTGGGGTAGTGTGGGATAAATCGATTGAACTCTTCTGGCCTAAAAACTCAGTAACTGCTACAGTAGTTATGGGCTATGGGCACTATGTATGTATAGGAGATTTTCGCTTCATTACTATTTAGTTGTAAACAAAGTTAAGCCTACCATTCTATCTTCTGTACTAATATTTCTATCGGAAATACTTTCAACACATTTGATAATATTGTATTCTAGGTCAAAACCTATATCAGTAAGTCTCAGATTTATTTTCCTCAGTTTATTGTTGTGTTTGACAGCATGGTATAAGTATTCTCCCCCTTTAACCGTTAAAGTATTACAACTTAAATCAATTTCTTTTAAATTGTCATTAAGACATAACATTTTTCCAATGAAAAAGCATGCTGAACTATCAAGACGATTACCACACAAAGAAAGGTACTCCAATGCTTTGTTTTCTTCCAGTCCTTCTGCAATCGTTTCACAACCATCTTTCCCTGAAAAATGAAAAATAAAGTATTGTAACTTTGTAACAAACATTCGCAAAATACTGCACGACAAAACTTACCGATGAAGTTTAAACGGAGATCTATATTCCGTATGTGATCATTTAGTTTTAGTGCTTCCCCAATTAGTTTTGCTCCTTCGTCTGTGATTTTATTTCGGCATAAAAGTATAGTTTGTAAGCTTTTGTTACTTCCATTGATCATTAAATTTTTGATGGCAAGAGCTCCTTTAGAATTTTAGATACCGTTATGCACGTATAATTTAATGTAAATTCATTGAATATTAAGCAGTATTGCTATTACTTACTTACCAATATCTGCAATAGAATTGTAAGACACGTTGATCCTTTTGAGACTGGGCATGTGAATTATTCCATCCGTGATAAGCGTGGTAAATTGATTTCCGTTTATATGACTGCGTTTAATTTCGAATATTTCAATAGTAGGAGAACTACGTAGTGCTAGAGATATAAAGAATATATTTTCATTGCAAAACTGCAATCTATTATTAGAAATTACATTTCTAATGGCAATATTATACCTTTAGCTAAATTATCGCAATCCTCGTCTGTAAACTTGAAAAATGCTTCGTCCCAATCGAAACCTACATTTCTGACTTCAAACACAAGACTAATTTCTTTCAAGCATTGCAGCATTGGAAGAAACTCGCTGAAATCCAAATGACTGCATCGATCGGTAACTTGCAAAGGTTCTTCCTCAACATCCGGTTGCAGTTTTGACTCTTCGCTCGATTTATCAGAAAGCAAATTTTCTTTTCCACATGTTACAGAATGGCTTCTTACTGAAGATAAAGCATCAGATGCGCTAATTCTGCTCTCCCCATCTTCCCCCAATCGAAATTCAGAACTCTCTGCATCTACTTCCGACTCGGGTACTTCAGATTGCTTCCTCATTGCCATGGACTGCTTTCGAAATGCTCGCTCCACCATTTCGTCGGCTTTGGGAAATCCTTCGTCAAATTCTGCCGCTATTCCAACTCCCAATTCGTCATCCCTGGAAAAAGTGAATATTTGCGGAAAATATGTCCAAATATAATTTTGTAGTCTTCTAAATTCAATCCTTACTCAGGAATGGGCACGTGGGTAGCCGATTCAGTTTCGGCTCCGAAACAATGTGGAAGAATCTGCTCAATTTTCAAAGTTGTTATTTCTGCAGACACTAATTTAATTATTTTGACCAAGTGATTCAAATTATCCACCCGAGGATTAAACTGTTCGATGTAATTTTCAGTGTACAATTTTAGATAAGTTTTCCTCCAGGTTGAGTCCGTTTTGAAATTGTCCTACAGAAAACTCAAATCAAATTAAACTGTATTTAAAACAGAATATAATGTATATAGTTCCTTTGATATTTACGGGAAATAAGGTTGTTACAGCTCTCTGCCAATAGTGTTCATCCGGTATTGTTTCAACGGCAATATGGAAAGGAATTTCTTCAATGTCTAATTCTTCAATGACAGCCATTCGCTGGAGATCTGTTAATATATCCAGTACATTAGGTCTTAGCTGACATTCCAAAATTGCTTCTAAAGTCTCTTCCTTAGGTTTTGCTTCTAAATTCCTTTCTGTTGAATTTGCGATGATATTCTTCTCTTCAAATCTTGCAATCGAACCTCTGTAAAATAGTGAATTAGATAAATTACAAATATACTGCCTATACATAAGCACACTGGGGACGTGTGCGCTTTAAAGCTTACCCAACCGAATAAGAACTTTTTAATTGGTTCGAATTAAAGTTTCTCTGGATGATGTAGTTACGGCATTTTGTTAATTGAACATAGTATTCATATCCATCAATGATCATTTCTAAACACAAAAGGGCTAAAGAAATCTGTCCCTTGGGAAGAGCTCCAACATGCCATTCTGGGTCCTCAGATCTTAGAATTCTCCCTTCATATTGTCTTTTAATGGTTTCTAAATCAGTTTTGTGATCCCCAGGAGTAAAAGCTCTTAAAATAACAGGAGGAATAGTGTGTGGAACCCACATTGTACTTAAATGTCGGCTCTAAGTTGTCGTTTTAGATGTGCAATATAGGAAACGCTAAAAAATACGCAACGTATATGTGATTTGATTATACTTATGCTTATATAATATTACTATGTTAAGTGATATATTTATCGTTATTCTGGATCCACCTACATAGCTGATTTTGATAATAAACACATTAAGAGTATAAAATAGTAACTCTGTAAACTTAATTTTTATTATTTCGTTTGCTTTCTAAATGTTGTTCTTAGATTTCTATCTGTGTACACGCATTTACTAAAGTGTATAATCGAAATAACAAAGCAGACAAGTCGTTCGGAAAGCTCATCTAAAAAAGTAAAAGTTTGATCAATATCCATTATATGGTTTCTATAATGCTGTAAATGAAATTGCACTCTTCTTGATAAAGCAACTCTACTTTACATCGTACTATCATCCTTGAGGCAGCTATATGGGAGGAGGATCGATTTTATGTATAATTATTTTGCATATGGAAGTACAGAATTGTACAGGAGCTCAAAAAAATAAATGCTACATATCGCATAAAGTGTTTGGATGAAGCTATACATAGCGGCATAATTACAGGTTGAAGATGAATGCGACCCTCTGGCTTGATATGGAACAATATTAAAAATGGGATTACGAGAAGGGATAAAATAATGACATCCAAGGTAATTTTTTGGACAATGAATACGAAACTTGGATTTCCATCTAAAATAAGATAGCAACAATACTTTAGGGAATATCTACTCTAGTACACCTACTACAATGTAATTTATTATAGAAAACTTTATGTAAAAAATGATTTAATTCATGAATAGCTTTCATTCATTCATGCTAAGGTTAGTTATGTGTTAGTTTTAGTTTTGTATATGGTAAATGATAAAAATGAATAACTTGTGTATTTCCTTAAAGAATGTGGTCAATTGTTTCACACTACAATAATAATTTATTTCGAAATCAATGCTTTTGGGTTTAGGTTGATAAAACAGATAATTACAATGTATTTACTTTGTAATGAACAACTTTAGGTTTCCATTTACTAAAAGAGTTATCGAAGATTAATTGGTAAGTACCCTTGCTTTTGCAGACAACCCAACCAGAATGTGCACTAGTGCGTTCATACTTGACGATTTCGGAAGCTTTGGTATGACATTTTGATTTATTATTTGAAGAATTTCCCATATCTTCGCCGCAGATGATAGAAAATCCGATATCTTTATCATCGACATTAAATCCCCATTCTATGCGTTTGCCATCACTGGGTAAATCAACAGGAATTGCAAATTTATCCCCTGCAGCCACCCTAATAGTGATCATGCCATGATTTTCCTCTGTGTCATCATTTGCCAATTGAGTAGCGACATCTGAAAAGTCTTCCCAGAAATCGTCATGAAATCTAAAGCCTTTAAGTCGTGTTCCACCGTAACGAACTGGAACTTGAGATGGTGGAACATGTTTGAGAATTTCCTGCTGCCAGCGAGAAGCATTGCTGTCGTGAATAAATATTTTCGAAAGTGTTCTTCCCGTTAGAAGAGGTTTCATTAAATTGAACAGCACGGTAAAAACCTTTGGAGTATTCACAACGTAAGCCGCTTTTAGTGTTTCTGGATAATTTGCTTCAAAACTTGCGACAGATTCCAGGATCGTTTCCAAAGCTTCTTTGTTCATAATATAACGCAGAGAAAATCCTTGCATATCTGAAATGCAAACAAACTGAGTGACATCTTTCTTTTTACTGCAGTGTTCCTTCATCAGTTCCATAATTTTCTCAATCATTTGGTCTTTAAATTTCAGAAGAGGCACTTTTTCCCCTTTCTCCACAATTGCACGAATATCCCATTTTCCAAATGTGAAAATTATCACTGGACTCCCATCTGCATCGTAACCGCTGAATTCAATTTTGTAGTTGTCGGTAAACATCACTGGTGGTTTCCACGCAAGGAGGGAAGCGTTAATACATTTTTCTTCACGCCATTTGAAAGAAGCCCTGATCATTTCTTCAGCTTTCTCTAAATCATTTTCTCTAGCACGTAGCCACCTTACTAATTGCTGATCTGTGCAATCTTCTTCTTCCATGTACACATCCGCAATTCGACGACGAAATATTGGCAAGAGTTCCAATTCCTTTGCTGTTGGAGCAGCCATGATTTGCAATTATAAAATATATTTTTCTAACTGAAATGAGTGCAAAAATTGAAGACAACTTGCCGACTATGCGAAACCCGCATTAATACGCTTCTGAGGATCAATATTACAAATGTAAGGAATACTGGTCAATTCTATTTAAAATCTTTCATGTTGTATTATACTAAGCTAAACAGGAAACACCTTGCAAATGGCTAAACCATGTCTGCTATTAAATACTAAACCTACCATTACTAAATCACTTTTAATTATATTATGCCTTCACTATTGAACAATGAAATCCCACGATACAGATCGTATACCCTATAAAAAAGTAATGCAAAATGGTCAGTGGGTCATTCAAACGCACAATCATGAATGTGAAAAGAGTGGAGAACAGTTATGTAAATGGGAAATGTAAATGGGTATCCTTTTTGCATTGACATCACTTTTATTGAAATGCAAACAAAGGGTGCAAAGGTACAATTATTGTTTGCTACTGATGTTTTAAATGGAAATGCTTATTTAATGTGACAAAGTCAAAGTCAAATTACTCTTGTGACAGAAATTGAAAGGATAGTAAAATAATCCAGTAATGACGTTTTTGTTCAGTTTTCATTTACTTTCAACTAGAAAATTGCAATTACCGAGCACTAAACCTGTTATAAATAAATATAATAACTTATCGTAATTATTATGTTTATCCATCGCTATTCTTAATGTGTCTAACTGTCTAATAATAATGCTTATGGATACATCGATAACTATATACTTGTTTGTCCTTACTTTTGTCATTTCTATAATTACAATTTCAATACAATATTTCGGTCGGTAAGCTATGCATTGCAGTTCTCTTATTTAAATTAAATTAAGATAAGATTCATAGATTAAGTCACAAAAAAGTGAAACCATAAGAATATTGCAATAGAAAAACAAACCATGAGAGTAATACTATATATGTAGATGCTTAAACAATATTTTTTCACTCACATATGTATGTAAAGATGTTTTACCTGATTTTAACTAATATATTTTGATTTTCTTGCACACCTTGTGTGTAATAAACACAACTCTATCGAAAATGTAGCAATGCAAAGAGAAGTGGCTATTAAATAAACGAAAAGGAAAGATTGGAAGTTGCCACTCATTTGGATTGTATCCGGGAGATCTTTGGTATTGTTTCCCTTACCCGGAACGGAAACGTTAATGGAGGTCTTTTTGTCATACCATATTTTGTATAGCTGTAAAATTCCAGAATTTAACAATCTATGCACTTTATTATATAAGCGTTTGCCTATATTAGGATCTATTTGCATAAATACAATTCCCTTTGCAGAGCTAAAAGAGATCCCATCACCTTTGAAAAAGTATTTTGAAGGGCGAGATAGTTTTTTTGTGATTTGAACTGCTGATTGAAATAATTGATCAATTTTATGGCCCAAGTCAATAACAACTCTATTTTCACAAGGTTCCAGCACATTGAGTAAATCTTGGGGCATCATTGAAAGCTTGCACGGTCCGAATTTGTGGGCTATCAGAAAGTTGGATGGTAATAAGTAGTAGCTCTCGTTCACTTTATATTGTGTCCATTTCCACTGTAGTCGTTCGTAGTTCTGAATTTTATTTTGGGTAAATGCTTGATTAGTTGTTATGCATGCTTCAATCTTTAATTTCTGACAGATTACTTGAGATTCATTTATATTACATTTAAAGGAAGAACCTGAAAGTTTACATCTATCCTGAAGACCATCTACAAAATTTTCCTTGCAATGTGTGTAAACCTTTAAAAGAGTAGTTTCTAATTCGTCGTTTCTTGTAAAAATTGCTGCAGAAGTAAATGAACCATCTCGAGTGAAAAATGTAAACCCGTTTAATTGACGGATGGTTTTATACAAATTAATTGGACGAATGGGCGATGTGAGGTCAGTGACAATAATTCCCTTGTAAGCATTACTAAATATAACGGCAAACAATATGAAAAGTCCGACAGTTGTATTAAAAGCTAACAAACTTAATTTATATTCATGCAATTTCAAGCGTAGGGTTGCGACTACAACTTGTTCTAGCAAAATCCCCTTGTAAGTCAGTACACAGTTTACAATCTCTTTAAAAGAATGAAAATGGCTAAGCACATTTAAATTGTTTCTTTCTGAAATGCGGTGGTGACAATATTTCAACGAAGACAAACTTATTAGAATACAAACCAAAAATCCCCATGATGTCTTATCGTAAGGATTAAAATAAATTGAGAATGAAATTGAATTAGACTTTTCAATGCACAACAAAAAATTGTAACCTTCTTCATCGGTGATAACTGCATATTGTTGTGAACGGTAGTGCGAAAAGTAATCGTAGGTCAGCAACATAAAATTTTTTAGGAACTCAGAATAGTTTTCTCTGGAATTTGTCATTATTTTTTCCCCTTCTAAAATTAAACCTTTAAAAATGTAATCAATAGGCATGCTGCTGATTAGGAAGAACGGTGAAAAGTACACAGATGTTTCATTGTACCAAAAAATGTCACTTTCATCCCTAAAAGAATCAATATATATAAGGAGGTGTTTATAATTATTTGATTCTAATGAATGGGTGTTTTGAAAGTAGTTTTGGTATTCGTTTGTACTTGTTTTCAGAGTTACATTTTTAAAACCCCTCTCAACAGCTTTCGTAGCACACACTGTACAAACAAATGCTGCAGACTGAATTTTCAATTTTATTAAATAGAAATCTTGAACACACTTTTCTTCGCCACTTTCTAAAGTCCCACGTAAAATATAGGTCTTCCAGTGCAAATTTACTTTGAAGAAGCGGTCAGGTATTATATTTGACAGATTTGAAATATATACTTTTGGATGCAATTCTTCATAGCAGTACGCTAAAAGATTATAGCCAAACATCCCTTTATCTTTCTTACATTGTTCCGTCTTAAACGGATATCGTCTAAATTCGCTTTCCAAAAGTATAATCACTGAAATTATTTGTAGAACCCATTTTTGAGTGAATCTTAACCTACTTTTACTTTCCAAGCTTTTGTTCACATTTATTATTGCGATGGGATTGTGTATTAACTTTAAATATGGTTTAAAGTCCCCATAAACTATTTCCACAAATGTATTACTGAAGGATTCAATGACCGAATTAATTCCTTGTATTTCAATATAGTTCTTTCTTATTTGAACACCGATGCTGTCACGTTGGCTGAAGCTAAGTTTGGTTACAACTAACACCATAAACCCTACCAAGAAGTTTTGCATGATTCAATTAGATCAATCAATCATTGATTGAAAATAATGATTTTCGGTGAAATTTCGGTATAACAAAAAATAAGAAATAATACAAATTAAATAATTTCGTATATATGAATTTTAGTATACCTAATTAGTAAATATGAATATTAAATTGTAAAAGTAATCATTGTAATCTATTTATGGATACTAAAGTTGCACATGTGTATCGCGAGCAGGATGAAAGCTAAATATTTTAGTACATGTTTAGAAAAACGCAGTAGTTTTTACAAATCCATGAAACTCATTGCAAACCTAGCAAACATCATTTTCATCACCTAATGTATAAGTAAATTATTATAATAATGGAGTTAAAAGGCAAACACTGATACTAACAATATGAATGAATAGTTTCCATTTCTTTCAGTTTAAATGAAATTATGACCACCTATGTTTGCATTACCACAATGATAATAACATAACAGACGAGGTTAATCTCCAAATGCAAAAAATCAATTAGCAAACTAGAATTAGCTCATAAGTAGAAAACACGTAAATGCACATTTTGTTAATGCAAATAAATTTTATTTTCAAAACGACTTACAAAACTATTTTTCATCGATTATGTCGCCAATATCCCCCACAGGCATATCAATTTGAAACTGCGGACTTCCGTAGATAAAACGGTCTGGGGACATTTGCATTCCTCCAGCACTGGCTGCACTATCAACATCCGAATGGTTACTTGCAGGAGACATTTCCCCGTTAGTTGGAGAAGCTCTCTGTCGAGGACGATTTTGTTCTGCCAATTGATGCTGAAGACTCAATATTTCATATTCGAGGCGACTGTTAATTGCCTTGATGGACTCATACTTCTCTTCAATTGCCTGAACATTTAATACCATTGTTTCAATTACCACAATAACAAATGGAATACTTATAGCTATCAGGATTAAATGCTTACTAAATTAGTATCTTTACTGGTAACCTTAATTGCAAATGACTACTGACCTTAATTCTTGCTTCGCATTCTCCAACTTGCTCCATCATTTCTTTTCTTATCTCGAAAACAACACTCTCCTTCTTTTCCAGACATTTCTCTAAGTCTCTAACGACCCCCATTGTAGCCTCCATCTGGGAGCTTTTGCTGTCCAGTTGATTTCTTAAATTGCGTATCTCTTCTTCACAAGTAAGACGCAAATCCTCCAACTGTTCCGGCAAATATTTATCATCCGGAGTTTCCTGCTGTCTTCTTAATAATTCTCCCAATAGTAAGATCTCCCGCTGACTTTGATAGAATGCATTTTTGTACTGCGTGTTCTGTATTAGCTGTCTTTTGCAATGTGCTAACTCATTTTCCAATGTTTTTTGAATAGTTAGCTGGTTCGATGACTCCTACATTGATTAATAATATTTTTCATCGTAATAAAGAGAATAGAGAAAAACCAATGTACACACTACATAGTAACATACGCACCTTTTGCAGAACAAGAAATTCTTCGTGTAGCTTAGAGAGCTTAGAATCCATTCTTGTACGGTCTTCCCTTAATTCATCAATTTCCTTACGGCTCATTTCTAATTTGCTCTCAATATCATTAACGATATTTTGAAGTTCTGACTCTCTTGACAATCCAATTTCACGCTGACGGCCAGCTTCTTTCTTCAAAATCGTCATCTCTTTCTCCATGGCATTGATTTCCCTTCTCTGCAATTTCATAATACACCAGTTTTCTAATATGCATAGCAAACTTTAAGTAATTTTGAAGACAATCGCCTTTAGTCTGTAATAAAAATTCCGTAACTACTTAAAAATACCTTACCATGGACATGTTACTTTCTTCTACAGATTGTGCTTTTCTGCATTTCAGGGCGAGTCTTCTATTCCTCAATGCATGGGCGTCTCGTCTGTGCCTTTCAAAAAGTAATTGCGCGTGAAGAAGTTCCACCATAATTCCAAGATCTTCTTTCTTGTGAAGAGTAGCAGCCTTAGAAATGCAAAGGTCAAGTAAGTTGTGAGGAGATGGTGAAGACAATTGTCCAGTAGGAACTTGTATAAATTTCATAATGTCTGGTTGTGAAATATCTGGACAGGAGTTAGAGCGCTTCAATTTCGGTCTGTCATCGGTGCATTGTGAATGAAAACGAAGTCTTGAAAGTTTTTGTGCGCTATAACAAATTAAGAAATCATAAAATATTAATGCAGTCACATAAGGACAAATTCCTGAAACACATTGATTATGAACCGGTTATCGTAGGGGTCTGAAGTTAGTTCTTCAACTTCATCATCAGCTTCTATAGCCACAGCTGCTGCTTCTTCTTGTTCACCTGCAACCTAGAGGTTTTAAAAGATTATTTTTACAGTCAATGTTACTACTTAGCTGCATTTTATTAGTTTGGGCAGTAAACGTTAATATATAAGCAACAATACCATGCAAAATTACGGAAGTGTGCAAACGTATTTCATTTCAATAACTACGTTAAATATTAAATACACACAATAAGTTCATTGCAACAGTTAATATTACGGTTTAACGAAGTTATAATTTCGTTAAATGTTAGTACTATTCTACCTTTTGTAATCTCTGGAACATCATAGAGTCTCTGCGCATGCCAGCCATTCCAGAATCAAAAATTGAGTCCCTTCGAACATCTGTTGGCAAAGGGGAACTAGGCACTGAGGTAGTAGGTGTTGGAGGAGGAGTTTTTCCAAAGAGTTGTACAGAGTTTGCAGAATTTAATTTTCTTTCCTTTAAATATTCAAGGTTTTGAATATTTTATAAGTAACACACCACTGCAGCGCAAGCATATTAAAAGTCTAGCTACCGAGTATCAATCTACTAAATTAATATTTTGAAACAAAAATTATATTTCGAATGTATATCTGAAAGCTATTCTACTTTACCATACGTCACTCTTAACAGAACACATGTTTACAGACAAACTTCAAAAATGGATCAATACTGTGGTACAGAAAACTAGCTAATGATTCCTTTTATAGACATTGACAAACTATTTTAGCGTAAAATTATTCCACTTTACATTTTTTGATTCACATACTTTCAGTATGGTCAATCATACTACAAATTCAATACGCTATACTAAATCACTAGTATACTTTATACTCTTTAGACAATACAACATTTAATACAGGCATTTATATATATGAGTATTTCATGACAGTTGTATAGATCCATGTTAAAATTCTCGCTTTACCTTAAATGGCTCCACATCTTTCACATTATCTAATTTAGGAGTTATCGGTATTTCCTCAATATTTTGCTGTAAAGACTTCACATCGGAACTCATAGACTTGCTTATCAAAGTTGACATAGGAAGACTCAAGATTTTGTCGGTTAAAGGATCTGTTGGTAATGTAAAATATGAAGTATGCAATTACGATTGATTTAACTTCGACATTGTACTTATTCTACTGTGTTATTATTGGCGTATTTATTTGTACCATCATTCGAACAATATCCTTCTTCAGGTAACGAAGATTCGAGGACATCCAAAGATATTTTTGAACATTCTGCGATAACGTCATGATACTCCTTGCTCTTCCATCGACTTGGTGACAACTCTCGTTCTTTTGTTCCCGTAACAAGCATAGGGTGCATTTTAACCTTCTCCAACATTGGCTGTAACGTATTAATGTTTGTTTGTTTATATGTGTAATGAAATGTTTGTTTAAATCTGGTTTAAATAAATGCAATCAATTGACATTTTCTTTCTTGTACTTACCAAAACTGTATTGTAAAAAACAACGTTTCTATCTCCAAAATGATGTCTCAAGTAAGACAGAAAGTTGCAAGGCCACATGGCATACAAGCGATGAAACAGTGAGTACAGCCCCACTTGGAGATGTAACAAACTCTCCTTATTGGAAGTACCATTGGTATTACAGAATGTAGCTAATCGACTGTAAATGAAACATAATTAGACAGAAGTGACTTTAATTGACTCAAGACTCGCCAGTATTTTATAGAAGGGAATTTCAGATAATTGTTGCTACACACCCAAAAACGTCGAATATATCGGAGAGATGTGGTAGTATGTAGATTGGTATAACTGGAACAATCATTGTGAGATTCAGAAGCCCAGCGAGGAGAATGGCCAAATCTGAGTCGGTCTGCAGAATAAAAGTAATTATACGAGCGTGGAAATGCTTTCCGTGTTAAACTATTTCTATTATGAATTCTACAGATATTTTTACGGTACAAAAAAATTTTAACATTATTTTATTACCTTAAGCAATCGTAAAAGATTTTTGAATAGTGAGTGAGTTGTAATTTTGTACAACCATGATGGCTGTTTGCAGGTAACATGGCAAAAAAAGTTCAGACTTCGTCTTCGGACCTCTCTGTTAGGTGACTTTAGCCCTTCGTCGATCCTTATGTAAAACACAATCTAGTTGTTAAAATAGTTCTTCTAGACTTACATTATTTTACAGATGTCCTATAGTAATGAAGGCTTCCTTAATATGTCCTACTAGTCATATTGCATATAGCAGCAGTCATTACGTAGACCTACACTATTTGCAAATGATGAACTATGGGGCAAAATTCTAATTTGAACAGCACTTCTGTTGTTTTGATGCAAAATGGTATGATTTTATGTTCTTTTCCGGTATTGTGTAATAAATAAAAGGTGCAAGAGCTACAAGCAATGAAAATGTAGAGGTACGATGTCTTTCTCATGAAGTGCCAAATAGATCTGAAGTTTTCTTTTAGTAAAGTAATATTATTGCACTATGTACGAAATACTATAATATATGTTATGAATCTACGTACAATCACAGAACTATGAAATGGTTCCTTTGTATTCTGTAAAGCCTGTTTGTCATTTTATCATATCATTTATCATAGAGTGCATAAAATTGACAAAGCCTCCCTATATTTAAGACTTTCAAAATGCAAAATGAATTTACTTGTCAACGAGGAACTTATCGTGAGGCTCCCTCGAAATGCAACATAAAATATCAGCGGTGCGACTGGATCCAGTTTGAACGTAATGCTCGTACAATCCCCCAACCAGCCAATTTTCTTTAGCTAAATAACAGGAAAAACAAATGTTCACTTTTTGCAACAGAATTTATTCGGTGTACTCAAGTATATTACAAAATCCAATCAAAATATTATTATTTTCTTCTTTATGTACGGAGTGATTTAATCTTACTGTTAATTTATTTGATTTCCCTTCAGGGATTGAAAAAATTTTACTTTGAAAATTTACTTAGAAATTTTTCCCTAGCTAAGCGAATGTCATTATTAGTTTGATTACTACCGCCCCCCAACCTTTGACCCCTATTTTTTACATCGTATTCACACTCAGGCAGCTCTCCAATTAACATGTAAATCGAAGCATTTTCCATACTTTTGAGCATTAATTCTAAGTAACTTTCAGTAATTACTTCTGGCTTTTCAAGGTTGCTGTTTAAGTTGTACCAGTCGTTACCGAACTTTCGAATACAAAACCAATGGTCTTCATAATGCACTATGAACACTTGTACTTCATCAAATTTTCCGTTGTAATGTATTAGGTCGATGTCAAAATTTTTGAAGGCTTGAGTTAACACTTGTACAGAAAAATAGCCAGAATCGTCATAATTGATAGACGGTTTATTCAGAAATGTTCTATACTCTTCCGTATCCGTTCCCAGTTCTGCCATTGTTTGTCGCTCTTTTTCGTCCAGTTGGTTTGCTATTTGAGACAGGTCAACTGGAGTGAAGAGTTTTGCTTGAAGGGCGTTGTTGATACAGTGTAAGCCGCATAGTGAACCTTCTTGTTTTTCATGGTAAATCATTCTAAAAAGTGTAACACTATGGATTCAACAATGCAAAAATCTAACATCCTATATACATATTTTGATTGGATTCATGAAATTACAAAAATCAGAAAATTGGTACATTTGCAACTGTGACAAATGTATCCATTTTGTCGGACTTTTATTAATCTTAGGAATACACTCCTATTTCAACATTTCTTTGACTTAAGAATAATCACCAAATCAATCATTGCCATTTTCTGATCTGTTGGAAATTAATCCAAAATATTCTACTCTGTGGTGTGACTTATTACTGCGATGTGATACAATACAGTACTAACAAAGAACCAAAAAAAATCTCATAGATCACAACATTATATTCATTCGTGTACTAAAATATCAGTACTTAAAGATATATACTTTCGTTTTTAAAAAAATTATGGCTAACAATTAATTAATAAAAAAGATATCACCATTTTATTTCTTTGGTTCATCTGATCTGAATTTCTGAATCAGATGTTTTGATGTTGTGTAGTCGGTGCCATTATTATGTTTACGGTAATAAAAAATAAGACGAAGGTAAAAATTTAAACTCACTTGTATTAAAATTGTCGTTGATGATGGTTTTAATTTCTTGTACAACTTCCGGATTGTTTGACTCGAGGAGGTCAAATAAATTTGCAGGGTCAATAGAAGGATTTTCTGATGTCATGATTCACGGCAATGATGGCAGCTCCATTTGAGCTTTAGCTCCACAGACAATCAGCAGTCGTAGTCAACACGGAATAAAGATATCCCAATGCCCCATCGTATTATGCATTTGGTCTTATCTAGGGGACAGTATACTGTGCATCAGTACACGTTGTATGACGTATTTTATGCAAAAGTAATAAATGCATTTTATAGATTGCATACAGTACATAATGCAAAATTGTCATTTACAGTATACTCGCATGTAATTAATATGTCCTGTAGCTATTTTTAGATTGTTTATGGACAATACAAATAAATGATATACGAAATAGATCTTATCTCTCATATTATTTTTATTATGTCCACACTTTTTCCGTTTTTTATACCACATTCATAATACATATTTCATTTACAGAAGCAATTATGAGATCAAGTAATTGTTTTACTGGTAATGTACATCACAATTGATGTGGACAGCGACAAACAATTAAGACTTATAAGACTACACTACTCTTAACGGATTTACTATATACTTAGAAGCAGTACAAACTTATGCATAATAGTAATGGTAAAGATTTAGCTGTGTAGACCTCAATTACTTAGATAAAGTTGGATAAAGTTATTATTTTTATTATGCAGTAGGTCAGTAGGTCCTTTACATATTTACTTAATGCTAGTATTCATATTTCCTACTATTATGCATACCAGCAGGATTTAAATATTTACTAAATAATCTTACTGACAACTATGTATACTTAAATGAGACTGTTCAGTTAAGTAAAGAAGATGACTAAACTACTGTGAATGAGTTTATATTTTCTGTGATTTAAGAAAAAGGTATATGATTTATTTTTATATCTCTTGAATAAGTTACTGTACGTTATTATCGTTTAAATATTTATGCTATTCTATTTTGATTCTATTTATGGAACAGTTGTTACAGACTTTCCTTTTTGGGTAGTTTTGGAAAAGGTATACCTAACCCCTTGTTTTAGTATGAGCTTATCTAGCAATAAAATATTTATTTAAATCACGGTAACATTTACTTTTATTGCTGTCCATTTTTTATACCCGACTCGAAGCCTTAAATGAAATTAGTACATAATAAAATTGCCACAATTCACAAATATACACAGATAATAAAATAGCCCTCTTTTAAAAGTACATACCAGTAGCAAATGCGTTAAGTAAAAATATTTAGGGTCATGCACATAAATGGACAAATAATTTATATTGTAGTATTAGTTAATAACAATAACATGTAATAAGTTAGTTAACAATAGCGTAGTCATCAGATAGTGAGTTTGATACTGATTTTTCTACACCAAAACAAAATGTATTTGATAATCCTGTCCGGATATCTTTGGTCATTTTCGTAGTTCATGACAAGCTCACAAACACAATAAGAGAGTATGCATTCACTATTCACCACGGGATAGTACTTATAGGCGAGTTTAGTATTTCTCTATTTCAAGGTCTACGATTTAAAAATAGGCAGAGCTAAAAGGCCGTGACCTATATTATAGTATCTTGTATTCATATTTTCAGTAGATTTACTTTATTTCTGCTTTCCCTAAATCAATAATGATTTACTAAGTGTAGAATCATCTCATCATGTAAAGTGACTACCTAAATTAATCTCCTACAGCGAGATTCCATATGCTGATTCAGGTGCACTGTGCACTTACACAAACTGACTAGAAATTTCTTTGATTCTTCAATATTGATATTTGCACTGACTTCCATTGATGTTCTGGAAAATTCTTTTCCTAATCATTTCCATATTATCTAATTTCTGTAATCCTAGTCATATTTTCTTTATTTTCCTAATTATGTTCAAAACTTAAGTATTGACTAATGAGTGTTGTCAATACAGGAGTCTAAATTTATTTTGTTTTATGTTAACTTACAGTAATAGTCATGCAGCCAGCTTGCATTGGCCTTGTATTTTGTAATTTTTCTTCTATCTCAACCTAGTTATCTCAACTTCTATCTTCCTAAATAAATGACCATTAGGTTTTTATGGCTACAGAAATTAATGTTGGACAAAAGATTAATGAAGCGACAGTAATATGGGATGATTTGAATTAAAAAGGTGTTTTCCTAATTGTGTTACTATTTCCAGCACTGGTTGTACTAGTAGCGGTTCCCCTCCTTCTCATGTCTGCAGAGGATTCCCTTCGTTTCCGTTGTGAATTAACTCGCTCTTTGATCATGTTCCATACTTTTGGTTTACAGTCAAAAGCCAAGAAAATAAAAGTTCCTTGAGAACCATTGAAGAAGACAAAGAGATACCAGAATGCATTCCAGCCGGTAGAATTAGCTACAAATCCTAATATCCAGGTTAATCCCATAATAAGAGCTAGTTTCCAGTAAAGTTTAACGAGGACCTCGTTAGACTTTTTGGTAGAAGTTGAGGAAGGAGAAATGGCTTTGTTATTAATGTTTACGCAAGTGGCCCTTGAGTCGTTTGATTTAAGAACCCTGTTAGCCTCGCGATGTTGTCTCAGTATTGATTGGGCCGTGAGAAGAAACAAGGTTAGATTTGCTAATATTATAAATGCAACAGGCAGAGCGAAAAACACTAGAAGAGATAGTCCTTGATTAATCCAGCATAGATTATTGTGTCCATACAAAGGCTGAACGATATTTATAAAAGACCTGAATGCTCCAGGTTCCAAAGTATCATCTGCCAACGCGAAATCGGTTATGACAGCCAGTAATACTACAAGTGCTGGAGAAATCCAAGCAAATGCACTATATTTAATAAATGTCCTTGTAGAATCATTGGATTGTCTTTTGACAAGGAATTCTGAACTAAATGTTCTCCAAATGTCAAAACTCATAATGAACATCCAGCAGAAACTCTGGAGAAAGAAATAGTGCATTATTATAGCTGCTCCGATGCACAGTATTCTATTTTGGTGCTCAATTAGCGTAAGGAAAATCAATTGCGATATAAGAATGGATAATGTTAAGCAAACAAGATTTTGTCCAGGAAGATTTCTTAATTTTGGTAAAAGAATGTAAAGAAGAATGTGAAGAGTGGAGGAAGCCACTGAAATACCTAATGCTACTAACGAAACATAATACAATTCTTTAGGAAACTTTGGTTGAAATCCTTCCTGAAGTTCCGTCGCACATACGGACACTGTAGTATTATTCCAACGCTCATACTCCAGTTTAGAAAACCTAAGTTGAGTTTTTATGCCTAAAATCGTCTTGTTAAAAACGATTGTTTCATTTTCCAACATTTCGTATTCATTCTCATTTAGTAGAATTGTAAAACATTTTTTTACCAAATCTTCATCGATTTCAGGCTGGGATGAATTGGAATTTTCTTCTACCTCATTTTCAACAGTTGTATTTAATAAATCCTCTCTTTCGGGAACTATTTCAACACAAACTCTATCTTTCAATATGTGATCTTTAGGACACATGATCGGATGACATTTTTGGTGTAAATAATCCCAAATTTCATCATCATGGCATTTATATTCATAGCCTACGTAACTTCCCTCAAATGCGAATGTAAAATCGAAAAGAAGACTAATACCTCCACCAATTCTTCTAGTTGCCGTTCCATTACTAGGCTCTCCGATTACTCTAGTACAACTATGAAAACCAGTGGGGCAGTCACTAGCACTATCAAAGTCTTGTAAATAAACCTGGCATCTTGTTAGCCTTTGCTTCTTTGGGTATTGTATTTCCATACCCTCAATGTGACACATAGCGCAATGGTGGTTTTTAAAAACTTTTTCACCAGTCTCGCGTGTTTGCACATGCTGTGTATAACTCAAGCAGAGATTTTTCGTCCTCTCATCAGAATTTTCTGGACAATAGTCCACAGCATTAGGTCCACAGAAACGAATATTGGGGATAATTTTTTCAACTTTTGAGCTTTCAAATTCTGTCATGTAAATTCCGCAGTAAATATCCAAATCGTACCAGTATCGACGTCCTGGAGAGTACTGTGCTCTTTTTATAAACGTCTCCAGTGTCACCGTATCCATCTCTTTGCTACACAGCATCTTCTTTTCCATATAAAGTATTTGATTGTAATTGACACCATTACAATGTGCACAGTACATATTCTTGTAAATTTTTTTCGTTATGTGACTGTACACTGGAATATCCAAGTGGTATGTATAATTACTTCTAGCAATCAATTCAGGCTTTGTGCACATTTGCTCCAGATCCCATTTCGTACCAGGCAGACAAGTGCTAATCATTAGCACCCACGTTTTCTGTTACAATAACATAAACAAAGCACTATAAATTGTATTTACGGAATACGGAATTCATTCTCCCAGAAAAAATTGTAAAAAGTAGAATGTACTAATTCCTGGAATCTAATACCCCATTATTATGAGAAACAAATCAAAACATGCAAGAAAGAGATAGGAACAATTTTTATGTAGGGGAAATTGCAATTTCATGAAAAAATAATTCCTAAATATATTGTAGCATACCGTATAACAAAACTCCAATAAATCTTACATGTGTAAACATTGCAGGAAAAATATTACATTTTGAACATTACTACTAAAAAGGTTTTCTATTCGATGGAAGTATTGAGAAATGGAAACGTACTAGATTTCATTTATGTGTGCATAGCAAATAAAATTTTGTTTACCTCATGTTGCAATCTGTTACAACGCCATGGATTGTTAACGGTCAATTCACCCGCAAGGTTCCAGCAGCAGTCGCCATAAATCCGACAAGCTTCATCGCATCTGCAAAGAAATGGCTTTTTTTGAAAATCAACATGATCCGGACGTGTCTTCGCAAAGCTTCTTGGAGATGCTGTTGTGGTAGTGGAATCCGGCTTTGCTTCGTCAGTTTTATTGGGACACTGATCCAGAATGCATTTCCGTGCTACATCGCTTGGAAGAAATGTGATTTCATTTATTTGTGTTGACGTAAGAACATTCTCAGTATTAGTGGTGGGGTTTTCATATGGTAAATCGGATTGGGTTTCCCATTCATCATGATCATTGTCAAAGTACCTTTTTGTATTGACTCGCATTATAGCGTCGTCATAATCTTTTTCCGTGTCATTATCGGTAGAACCCTTTGGCCTTAAAATAGGATATTTCGTAGGAGAGATAGTGTATGTTGTTGATTCCGAGTTATCCGTATCATTCTTTTCAAAGTCTTCGCCGAACACAAACTCGAGGCGATCCATTGAATTTGGGTAATCATTTGCACTACAAACTTCACAGGAAATAAACAAAGAAAGTAAGAAAGTAAATGTTAACGCTGATACGGATAAACACCGGAAATATTTAACAGGCCTCGATTTTTCCATCACCTCTAGTACTTTAGTGCACACTGAAATTTTAATTCACATTCATTCTGAATATTGCTTGAAGTTGCACGAATATTAAGTACAAATCCTAGCTTCGGTTTGATGTGTACCTATATGTTCACTGTTCTAGTTCTAAATATTTTCTACACGTGTTTTTTTTACATTTTAGCAAGTTTTTAATTACTATCGATTAAAAACTACATTTTTAAACTGTACTTAAAATACAAAGGTAAACATAGTAATCTAAGAACTTTTGCTGTAGAACTCTGATCACGTTCCACAAGACAAGACAGAAATAAAATACAATCACTAACAGAAAAGTGCTTCACTGTAGCGTTTCTATTAAAGTAACTTAACTAACCGAATCGCTCACCAAACTTGCCTTACTTTCATATAATGAAAATAAATAAACAATTTCTCGTCGAGGACCTTCTATGCAGTGTAAGTGTTATGACGAGAGTAAAACACAAACTGAAGTGCAAGTATTTCTGTCTAGGGAGGTTACGTATTATCTCTGTGTACATTTAGCACATTTCTGTTATTTTACTCTTTCGTCGTAACTTTTCTCTGCCTTTATCTTATTTACAGTACTAAACGTGTCTCTTTGAAAAGTGTACATCACTTAGAGTGAGGTAAGCATTGCACATGAGTAAGAACTCAGAAGGTTAGTTGTGTAACTGGTGAAGAGGGCGGGTGGTGGTGACTTACAGACTTTCTCTGAACACTCAAGACCAAAGTAGTTATAGCAACGGTTGCTCTTATCAGGTACTCTCAACCGAGAATGTTTTAAATAACACAGCCAGTCAACACAAGTGTATTGCATACTGAGAATACTTGAAGTACTTACCTAATACAATAATACGAGCCTAGCTCAACCTGTCACATCTTAACAATACTCGTAAGTATGTAATGTAGCGTAATGAGAACAAACAGGGATATTCAAGTTAAGTCTGGCTGTCTCGTTGGTTTTGTTTACTAGTTATCTTTGTTTTGTTTGCCACTAATTGCTCTTCGATGCTTAATACTAATGTTATATGAATAATGAATACTATGGTGGTAGATATATGTGGGTATAAAGTATAAGGGTACGACTGTGTGAACTAGCACTAACAAAAGAATTGTGATGGTAGTCTCATTTTCATTACCATTAGGATTATTGTAATGATATACTTTCTATATGCATTGCTAATGTGTAATTGCACTTACATTCCCTTTAGGTACTAATTAGTATAATATATCATAGATACTTAAACCATTAAAGATGTATTTTGTTAAATATATTATTGCAGTTAGGGCTATAAATAAAAACTATACTAATCTACTCTAAAACAGTTAACAGACAGACGAGATGCAAAATGAAACAGAGCAATATGCTTACTTAGCAATATATAATCTCCAGGAAGGCAAATTCACATGAGGTAATAATGGTATTTATAGCTTTTAATTAACAATGCATAAGCTTGTTAAAGTTAATTAAATATATCTCTGGCTTTATTAGTTTCTGATTCTAAATGAGTTCTTAGACTTGCTTTCTCGTAGTTATTGCACTCGCTTTCGTCTGCATAATATGGTCAGCAAATATTATGAAGGCATACTTAACCTATAGATGCATATTCTCAATTCTCATATCCTATACTTTTCTTTGGCCTAATCCTAATTATGCAGTCCAAAGTATCATCACATCATAAGGTATGAGTTGAATTAATAATCTAATAAATGATTTTTTATTGCGCATTATGTATCGTTATTTATAGATCGTTTGTAGTTGTAATATTATTTGATCAAGAGTTTGGGATTCTGATTCCGATTTATTGAATGAAACTCTTTGCCATACATTTTATGTGGGTAACAAGTGTAAAAGCATTACATTACTAGTTACTGTCACAGAATTAAGACCACTTGAGTCGATGTTTACTAAGAAAAAGATTTATTTATGGCCTGTAGCATGGTTAGAAATGAGAAAATTATTGCTTGTCATTTTTAGTGATCTGTCTTGAAGGAGACATTGTAAACAACATTAATTTAAGCTCTTGTTTTGGAAATATCCAATCCTAGAATGTTTTATAAATACTTTTCAGAGAATGGCCAAGATGAGGTTCTGATTTGATATTCCACACTTTTTGCATAAGTATAGGAAAGAAAGACACAACCATAGGAATTACTGAAATTACAATACTCTGCAAACGGAGTCTCCTTAAATATTTATATAGATCTTTAGGGAAAGACAATAGAGCAGACATACTAGCTGGCTTAGTTTTTAAAGAATAAAAAGTTTAACAAAGCAATATTTTAATGCATTTCGTTATGATTAAACTGCTAATAGTGCTATGTATTTGATTGGAAATGAACACGTTTGCGCTGCTGGGATAGTAATTTTGCTTTTCCCAAAGGCAGCACTAACAGAGGAAAATTGCCATAAAATTTTTCATTTGTACTTGTAATAATTTTCCTTGTCATTTTTACAGTATAAGCAAGAATAAATTCATGCTGTGTTTTAATAAGAGTGAGACTACACGGTATTAGCGAAGTCATGTGCCCCGTGACGGACTTTATTATCTGCTCTCTCGTTTATACTGTAACTTTAATGGAAAGAGTATTCCGAGAGTTTCACATATGTTTGACATTTATTATGATTTACCGGTTTAGCTGAATGATATTGATAAGTTTTACATGATATTTGTGCAGGAATATAAGTATCATGAGCATGACCACCTACAAGTTTTACTACGATGTTCTTCTTACGGAATACCAGGATTTATGGCATGATCTTTTGTTTGGAGGATGATGACGAAAGCGAGGCTAAAGTCAATGTCAGATCTGGAACTGTATATCCTCTCCTGTAGTTCATACTATACCAATAGTACACCATTAGTGAGACCTGTGTATGTTAATACATGTTTACGTTTCCTATTAACTATATATCTTGTATTCCATTTATAGTGTGAAAGCGAACAAGTGTAATTTTCATTACAATATGGGTATGCACGTATTAACATACCTTAACAAGCTTAAACTACAAAAATAATATCTGGGCAAATGTTTCGATGCTTTTTCATCTTAATTTAATTTTAATTTGCACCTGTTGCTGTACGAAGGCTTTTGTGCAATTTAAGGGCAATATTTTCTGTTAATGTCACTATTAAGTTAGAAAATTCGTTTAGGTTTTCGTATAAGTAAAGATACGAAATATCTTTAATTATAAATTTATTTGTTATCGAAGAGAATCGGGAATATTCATCTTGTTCAAATTGATTTGAGTAAATACAAGTAGACCAAGTGGACAGGAATTGTAAACATCATGTACTCTTAATGCAACGAAGAGAATTGAAAACTGTTTATCAATTATCAATTTTGATAACAAAAGATTTCTATTCATGAAATGATAAATACTTTGATGTACACTAGACGTATGAATATAGGTATTACTTAAGTTCAAGATATTTATCTGCAACATAAGATGTCCATAATGACTACATATACATTAAGTGCAATGGTAGGCATTAGAAAACAGCTAGACAAATGGTGTTCATGAAATTTTAGTTTATTGGCCATGAAATATATTAGTAGGCCAATCTAATCAATATCAAGCAGAGCATGCACGATGTCATCATTCTCTTTCCCTTTCCTGTTCGTCAGTGCAGTGTCAATAATTCTTTGTTTACCCACCATCATGATAGCAGTTCTATTACTGCACTTAAGTCTAAAAGACTGGTAACTGCAATATACGGGTTTTATATGCATACAGAAAGTAAATGGAATGCAATGAGTCGTTTGAGTGCTAGAATATGTTTTTACTTCGGTCTTGCGAAAGGCCTAGCGCTGTGTTAACATTTCTCTCTTCGGATCTGGTTTGTCTAACGAAATTATCTTTCTGTAGACGAAAGATCCATCATCTTTTGTCTTGGGTTAATTTATTTTATGACATTCAATTATAAGTACGTGACAAAGCTAATAAATGACATCGACAGCTTATGTGGAAATGCGGGGGTGAGATGTTAGGTAAATCTGTCGATTTACTAGCAATATGTTACACCTTGATTAACGTTGTGAGCTATGAAAAGCAAACAATCCATCCGATCCATCACAATTACGTCAATTAGTTTTGTCGCTTATTCTGCTTCATTTATCTCGTAACTCGAAAAATTTTTAATGGCGAATTTTGATTGAGCAAGGTAAACCGTGATCTAGTGCAAACAAGCCATTAAGAATGAAATGAAATAATGGTCACAGTTCTTCAAGCATATATTGTACCTAACTAACCTATCATAAAACAGTGTACTTTTAGTTAATGGGTTACTCTTTAATTCGGAATGCATCTTTGGACGGAAAACTGAATATTAGGATAGTAAAAATCTAATGCAAATAAATACATTGTAAGTTCATAAGTTCTCATAATGTGTAATATGCTTAAGAAATGTCAATGTCAAGAACATTTTATGAGTTTCACAAGTAAATCAGAAAAATTATTGGTCATTTGGGTATATGCAAGTCGTAAAATTCAAGATAGAGAGATACTAAATTTTATAATATTTAAAAACTAATTATTTGCAAGACAAAGTGCAGGTAAACCAAACCTATTTGCAGTTTGCCTAGTATTATGCTTTAAATAGGCAAAAAATCTGAGAACTCCATTAATGGTAAATAAATAGATGAATATCGGGATACTCTCTGCAACAAAAAAAATTAAGAGGACTAGTGATCTGCCGTCAAAGAATCTAGGTAAGCATCTTTAAAATAATGGGAAAGTACATGGGAAAGTACTACAGCAAATAACCTACACTAGTTTACACAAATATTAGCAGTATCTGGGTAACATTGGTATTAAATGCCAAAGGTACCCTTTACCTAATGTGTTACTGTTCACAAAGTTAGCAAAAAAATTATGGGATCTCTTGGTCAAGATTCGTGTAACCATGGGGATTCTCTTATAAGGTTCTCTCAAGCGAGAATTTTTAATTTTTAATTTCAGTTTTTTTCGTTCTGGAGCTAAATTTGGGGATTTTAGCTCCACAGGGTACAAAACAATAGAAAGGGAAATCTGAAAATACACGCAATGTTTCCCCTAGCAAATAATACAAAAAAATTAAAATGTGGGAATTAAAAATTCTCACTTGAGAGAACCTTATAGAATAGAATAGAATAGAATTTATTCAACTGTATAGTTGATGTAGCCATTGGCCTTTACAACACAGTTACAATTTATATATTATTATTAGTAACACTTAAAGCATAGTTTATACTTAGCATAACACCAGGATTCGGTGTTGAGCAGGAATCTGTGGGTGGTAAAAAAGCAATTACCTTTGTGCCGGGGGTTCACAACCCATAGCGTGTGAGTAATTATGTAGGGTGGCTAACCGGACTCATTGAGAGCCGCGGACCTACGACCGAGCTTTTGCAAAGGGTGGGATACCCACATTGCCGCCTTCCTCACAGATTGGTACCCAAATCCGAAACCCGGGGGATTGATCTGTTAGCTGCCATTATAGTTAACGCTTACATTATATTTTTACCATTACAGTAGTTATCAAATTCTTTCATGACATTTTTAGCATTGCAGTATTTATTAAATTATTTCATAACATTTTTATCATTGCAGTAGTTTTAAATTATTTCATAAAATTTTTACCATTGCAGTAGTTGTTAAATTATTTCACGACATTTTTCCATTACAGTAATTATTAAGTTATTTCACGATATTTTTATCATTACAGTAATTATTATTATTTCGCGACATTTTTCCACTACAGTAATTATTAAGTTATTTCACGACATTTTTATCCTTACAGTAATTATTAAATTATTTTATGACATTTTCACCATTACAGTAATTATTAAATTATTTCATGACAATAATTACAATTGTTCATATGTATTTCGTTCTTGACATGCGAACCGTCACATTTTATCACATAAAGACATAGTCTGGAAGTAAAGAGTTTGCAACAAAATAAATTTTGTCAAAGATGGGCCAGGCTGACTGGTACTTATTTTACATTTGAACTATTAAATTCAAAGAAATTGAATTTGTCTTCAAATAACCTTACAGAGGTGAGTAAGCAAATTCAGATTGGTTACTGACACTATTTTACGTGAGACCCCTTTATTGTTCTCACAACCTTAAGGAGGTGCTAATAATAATAAGTTTAGAAACTGAAAAATAAGAATTGGTGTGGTATATAGATATAAACATAAGAATTTTAGCACAGAACGTACTGAAGATCAGAGTTGTGATATGACGTTATAATATTGAGCATGTTGTGCTATTTACTACAGTACACATTCCAATACTCCTCCATTTTTCCATTACAGTAATTATTAAGTTATTTCACGACATTTTTATCCTTACAGTAATTATTAAATTATTTTATGACATTTTCACCATTACAGTAATCATTAAATTATTTCATGACAATAATTACAATTGTTCATATGTATTTCGTTCTTGACATACGAACCGTCACATTTTATCACATAAAGACATAGTCTGGAAGTAAAGAGTTTGCAACAAAATAAATTTTGTCAAAGATGGGCCAGGCTGACTGGTACTTATTTTACATTTGAACTATTAAATTCAAAGAAATTGAATTTTTCTTCAAATAACCTTACAGAGGTGAGTAAGCAAATTCAGATTGGTTACTGACACTATTTTACGTGAGACCCCTTTATTGTTCTCACAACCTTAAGGAGGTGCTAATAATAATAAGTTTAGAAACTGAAAAATAAGAATTGGTGTGGTATATAGATATAAACATAAGAATTTTAGCACAGAACGTACTGAAGATCAGAGTTGTGATATGACGTTATAATATTGAGCATGTTGTGCTACTTACTACAGTACACATTCCGACATTCCATTACTCCTCCGTTTACACGTCACGTCCTTCGTTTTACTATTATGCCTATTTGTTAACAATGACGTGTATTCATTATATATAAATATGAAAATTTGAAGAAAATCACATTATGTGAAATACAATTATTGAAAAATTTGATGAAATTGACTGCATACAATTTATCAGGTATTTTCTAGATACATATAACATTATAATATACGTACATATAGAATACTTTTGAAAAAAGCAAATTCCAACACTGGCAGACAGATATGCTTTTTTTGTATTTTATAATTGTGAAATTTTGAAAACGTACATTTTAAGTATATAATTAGTACAATTACATTAGTCTAATATATTCTGTATAACATATTAATTAGTACTTACTTATTTCCAAGCTTTAACATGTAGAAAATTGGGATGAGAACCATATCGATTTTGGAAAATTAAACTTAATTAAAAAATCAGATATAAACAATATTCCGATTAACTTAATATATATTACTTGTTAATAATTAGTGAACAGAACACTCACACACTATTTTATTCTAAGCGTATAAAGAAGTCGATTAGATTTAGGCTATTCTATAATGTAAAACGAAGAGAACCTTATAGGAGAATCGCCATGGTTACACGAATCTTGTCTCTTGGTATATCATTGCTGTTGAAGAACGTGAAAAAATATTTTTATTTGACACTTATTTCAACTCTAGAAATGAATAGCGATGATTAGTTTACATAAGGCTAAAAGCTTTTACCATGATATTTTATTCCAAAGGTGTAATAAATTATATTTTAACTCTAATATCTTACTTATTTAAGCTAAGCTAATATTACATCATTTTCATTCAAGTAGTGAAGCTACTGATGAGTTACCCATTTGCATAATTCTAATTCACACAGTTTGGATTTCTTTCTCACACGCTAACATTTGATTTACAAAAGTGTCTTTGGAGAAGAACATTTCAATTTTACAGAAACTATGTAGACAACTACATACATATAAATATGTGTTCATTGGTAGTTAAAAAGGAACATCTTTAATAAAAAAAATATTTTCATGGAACATCTTTATTTCCAGCTGTTTGAGTTTGTACAACTATAGCACTGGAGTGTTTGGTATTATTTCCAGTTGGTTCGTCTTCCAAAGGTTTACCAGCAGTCTCAGTCATTAAAAATGAGACAAGAGATCCCCCAACACTTACAGCAGCAAAAACGAAATATGGAATGGATGGCCAACCTAAACATTAATTAATAAGGGTATTTTAATTTCTTCCTTTAAAAAAATTCAAGCTTGGAATATTACGTGATCCAAGAAGAGCTAGTTGGGGAGTAAGGACTCCGCCGCAATTAGCTGCAACTCCTCCGATTCCCAAACCCATTGTTCTAACAGCCGTGGGAAAAGATTCTCCGGAAAGAAGGCGAGCAACAGCCCGTGAACTGGAAATCCCAAGGACACCCAAAAGACTTAGGGTGACAACTAAAGTGGGATATAATTTCGTATCCAGAACCAATTCCGAAATGGCAAGAGCAACAAGAGAAACGGCGCAAAATGTCATCGATATAAAAAGGCTTTTCCGTCTACCAATGCTAAAATAAGGACAGATCATCACAATACTTTGTATCACGCATTATCATGGATTTTAAGTATGAAATTTTCATTAAAATATTTTTGTAACATGGTAAATTGCTTACTTACCGGTTATTAAATAGAATTGAAATTTTTTGACCAACTGTATTAACGACTCCCATAAAGAAAACATTCACGTAGATATTTCCCTTAACATTTTTTATATTGTATCCTACTCCATAGTATGTGGTGGACCAGGCGAACCAAATAGCACATAAAAACAAAGTGGTTTTTCTAAGAGTGGGGTCTTTGAAAAAATCCAGATACCCGATCTTTTTGGCCGATGTTTGAGACTCTTGCGAATTTTGTCTTTCCTTTTGACCAATTCTTATCAGATCAGTCATTTCTACTGCTTTTGCTCCATTCACTCTTGCAATGAACGCAAATACTTTGTGAGCCTCTTCAAATCTTTGGTTTCGAAGCAGCCATCTCGGACTTTCAGGTAAAATACTAAACGATGAAGAATTAAATTTAAGGAATACAAAGTATTTTCTCATGAATTTGATGGATGGAATCTTTGGGGTAATTGTCATTGTTTAATTACGGATATATTAACACAGCAAGAAGAAAAGGTGCTGTGGTGGCCCAATGAAGAGAACGCCATGGACGAATGAAATATGCTATAATGCTCAATATCATTATTCCTTCTCCAGTAGGACCAATACTACTTGTTACAGAACGCCATTTAGGAGGCACAAATTCCATAGAAGCCATAGAAGTAATGTTGATATACCCTGTAATTATTGTAAAAATGAATTTGAATTATGAATTTAAAAAAAGAAAAAATCTCTTCTAATATCCAATACTCGTACTACATATTACTTAACTTTCGATACAATATATAATAAACTAATTAATGCATACCCGCAATTCCTGCTCCACAGAATAATCGTGCCACAGCGTAAACGTAAGGATTTGGTGCAACAGCAGAAACAGCAGATCCCAAACCGAGCAAACAAGATGTTAGTAAAAAGCCGTATTTCCTTCCATACCTATGTAAATGTAAAATAAAATAGAAATGAAAGAAATACTACGAAAAACGGAAACGCCTACTTTTGTCACTTAAAAAGTCAGAAATATGCATATGACAAATGAAAACATCATAATATGTGCATAGTATGCTAAGAAAATTCCTGTGAATTTCCAATAAGATCGACAGCATATAGAGCAATAGCTTACCAATCAGCGAATTGACAGGCAAGAGTATTTCCAAAAAACATTCCTAACATCTGGATGCTAGTTATAAAATCGGAAACCCAGGCAGAGTCACATATCAGATTCCACTAACAACAGAAGGAAATAAGTTATTTGTCAGCATACTTAATTTTAAACCGTAATTAATTGGCAAATAAATAATTACTGTGCGTAAGTTTCATATAAATTGAATTCATATTCATACAGGCACCCACTGAATAATTATTGTATCACTAAAATCACTATACCTCAGAAACTATTGTACTTGTATCGGTGTTCGATGATTCATTACAGTGGCATACGTCTGGATTTGTTATTGAAAAATTAAAATCACCTATTGCTTCTTCAATAATTCCGTTGGAACATTGCCAAGATTCCGGCTTTTTACCTTTGCAAAGAATAAGTACCAAATTTTTCAGATTATGTTTAGTTTTAGTTTGCAGTATATTCAACTATCAATATGAAATCTATATACTACAGTCTCACCCACAAAAATTGGTATAAAAGTTACAAATGCGGTAGGAATTTCCAAAATTAGCAGCCCCACCAAAATGAAACCCTGAAACTTTCCAAATCCTCCTGTATAGTATCAACAAGTAAAAGACAAAGCCATTTATTAATTGAAATGAAAAACCGATGTTATTTTACCGATTAATTTTTGGTAATGAGCAACATACAAAAATTCATAGTATCTAAAAAAAAAGTACGCTGTAAAGAACGATAAAAAGAATTAAACTCACCCAAATTCTCTAATATGTCTTCAAAATTTTGTGGAGATGATTTTGTGCTTCCATTGATGTTATCGTCGGAAGTAATTTTAATTGTATCTTTTTTCTTCATTTTACTGTAGAGGACAAAATAATGCTCTAAAGCCTACAACAGCGTTATTTGCAGATGCGGCTAAACAAAATAAACCATTCAACCAATGCACTTAATGAAGTAGCAGAAGCGACACAGATTTAACACCGTCCTCTGAACCGTAGCAACACAATAGAAAAATTTTAAGTATATGTATCGAAGCGTTCAAGAGTTATAACACCTCAATTAGGTGCTGAAAATCCACCTCAATTAGGTGCTGAAAATCCACCTCAATTAGGTGCTGAAAATCCACCTCAATTTGGTGCTGAAAATGCACCTCAATTTTCCTACATACACAACACTTTTAGTAATACATGGAGCTGAGCAGATGCGGGTGCTGAAAATGCGCCTCAATTTTCCAACATAAACAACACTTTTGGTAATACATGGAGCTGAGCAGATGCGGGTGCTGAAAATGCGCCTCAATTTTCCAACATACACAACACTTTTAGTAATACATGGAACTGATCAGCAGCCGGAGCTGAACTGTAGGCTCTATATACAAAATTCAATTTTTTTAGTAGATGTCATTTATCGATCACGCCCATTTTCACAGGGGACCTTCCTCGGAACACCAAGAACATGTACGAAAAGTTTTAGCGAATTATATTAAGCCGTTCAGGAGTTATAGAGCCAACAGACAGACAGACGGACAGACAGACAGATTGTGAAGGGCATTATTATAAAGTAGCTTCCGCTACTTAATAATTATCTTCATGTAAGCAAACGAAATGATAATTCCATGTATCTAACGTATAGATAGGTATTTTATTTTTAGCTTAATTTATTTATAACTTTGCATTTTTATATCTCGCTGGCTGAGAATATAGGAAATAGGTGTATAAGTATGTACCTTGAAAATACGATATAGATGTATATGTGATGCCGTCATGGATAGAAGATGCTAAAAATGATGCAAAAGTCAAATGATTCACTGCAATAAAGTACAAATTCAAAATTGTTTAGAAAATATTGGACTGCCTTGCTTTTTGTCGCAGACCTTTACTTTACAGTAAACGCTTTCCAAATTTTTGCTCAATCACGGGTAATACTTTTTATTAAGCAGCAATCATAATTCTCTCCTATTGCCTGCTTTAATATAATAAATTTAACAGCTTGACAAGGTCGAAATAAGAGATGCAAATATCTATTTTTATAGTTTGAGCACACTATATTATAGGTATAATACCGAATACCCGCAAATGAAATAATATGTTCAATTATTTGAGTAAGTTAGCCATTGCATTGGAGTAACTGGAATATAAAGTGAATTTATACACTAGCTAGTAAATTCCTTCTTAGGAGCATGTTGGTTTGTCTTCAATAACAGGATATTAATATTTATGTGCCATGTCAAAACATAATTCTAACAATGTAGTGTCAAAGTTATGTCAGAATTTACCGTCATGTCATGCAAAATATGTATAGTGATGATGACCGCACAAAGAGATAGTTCTTTGTGAGCCAACATGAAGCCTTTGTTTTGCTTTCCATACAAATAGTTAATAAACTGCTGAAAGTTAATAGTATGAGCTATCGTGATGAGGATTATTATATTATTCCATTTTGCATTAAAATTATGAAGTATTTTTAAACACATATATATTTTCGGCATTAAGATTACTTTTGCCCTTCCCAAATAATTACAGTCTTTAATAAATCTAGTTTGAGATTCGATCATTTTTAGGGATCAATTAGTGTATTTGTGCTTACGAAAAAGAATATATTGTATTTTATAAGTGTATATATTTTACAGGTATATTACTAGATAATTTTACTAGTTATAACTTCCAATATATTTTTGCTTCATTGCTTTGGGCTTTAAACCCTGAGACATGCAACTTCACTCACATTGTATGCCATTCCAATAAAATGTTTTCGTTAATCAACAAAAATATGCTACAGTATACCTAGTTACAATTATAATTAGATCTTTACACCTGCAGTCTTATTCATTTGACACAAGTAACAGCTATTTTACATTATACGTCTGTATTTTCATGGAACATTCTTTACATTTGCTTTAGTATGCCTAAGTGCAGCATTTGAATTGTTGATATTACTTCCAGTTGGTTCGTCTTCCAAGGGTTTACCAGTTGTCTCAGTCATTAAAAATGAAACAAGAGATCCACCAACACTTACAGCAGCAAAAACGAAATATGGAATGGATGGCCAAACTGCATGTACATATTAACTCAATTAACGTTCTATTATTATATACATATACATTTGAAGTATGTGAACGTAAAATATTACGCGATCCCAGAAGAGCTAATTGTGGGCAAAGTACTCCACCAAAATTGGAAGCCACTCCTCCGATCCCCAAACCCATTGTTCTAACAGCCTGGTTTCCGAAAAGTGTTAAGAAGGAATAATTGGCATATCTATGTTTTTTGATTAATTTGGTTTGGAACACAGTTTTTGATTTAGAAAATGTAAAAAAAGAAATAGGCACCGTAGGGAAAGATTCTCCGGAGAGGAGGCGGCCTGCAGATCTTGCACTAGAGATTCCAAGGACACCCAGAAGACTTAACGAGACAACTAAATTAGGATAAAATTTCGTGTCCAGAACCAGTTCTGAAATCGCAAGCGCGACTAGAAAAATGGCTGAAAATGTCATCGACATAAAAAGTGTTTTCCGCCTACCAATGCTAAAGAAATAAAATTTGTTAGTACTCTTAAATGAACATCCAAAATACCAAAGGATTTCACAAGAGAGAAACACTTCTGCAGATAACAATTGCGTATACTAACCGATTGTTAAATAGAATCGCTGATTTTTGGCCCACAGCATTAGCAAGTCCCATAAAGAAAACGTTCACGTAGATATTTCCCTTGACATTTTTTAAATTGTACCCTACTCCGAAATATGTAGTCGACCAGGCAAACCAAATAGCACTCAAGAACAAAGTAGTTTCCCTAAGATTAGGGTCTCTAAAGAAATCCAGGTATCCAATCTTTTTTGCCGATTTTTGAGACTCTTGTGAATTTTGTTTTTCCTTTTGTCCAATTCTTATCAGATCAATCATTTCTACTGCTTCTGTACCATTTATTCTTGCCATACACGCAAATACTTTTTGCGCCTCTTTAAATCTCTGGTTTCGAAGCAGCCATCTCGGACTTTCCGGCAAAATCCTTCAAAATAATGGTAAATACTAAAGTCGCTATCGTCATTCTTAAGCAATTAAGCATGTAAAGCTGGAAAAATAATTTTTGATTTTCCATGTACGGATATATCAACACAGCAAGAAGAAAAGGTGCTGTAGTGGCCCAGTAAAGAGTACGCCAGGGACGAATGAAATATGCTATAATGCTCAATATCATTATCCCTTCTCCAGTGGGACCAATACTGCTAGAGACAGAACGCCATTTAGGGGGCACAAATTCCATAGAAGCCATAGAAGTAATGTTGATAAACCCTGATATGCCTGCTCCGCAAAATAATCGTGCCACGGCATAAACATAAGGATTTGGTGCAACAGCAGAAATTGCAGAACCCAAACCGAGCAAACAAGATGTTAGCAAAAAACCATATTTTCTTCCATACCTAAAATTTTAGAATAATAATTTAAAAGCACTTGGGAGTTTGTGCTCACTAAACTGATAATTAAAATGTGTTTATTTCATAAGATTAAATAAAACCAAAAATAGTATATTTTAGAGTGGCCATTTTCATAGATTTGCAATAAATACATATATAGCTTACCAATCGGCAAATTGACACGCATATGTATTTCCGAAAAACATTCCTAACATTTGAATACTTGTTATAAAATCGGAAACCCAGGCAGAGTCGCATACGAGATTCCACTAGATATTAAAGTGAAGATTAAAATTGATTACACATGTCCGTGGAATAATTGTATTCATGAGCATATTTTATAACGCTTTGGTATATAAATGTAACACTATCTCTAGCACTACCTCAGAAACTATTGTGTCTGCATCGGTAATCGATGATGATTCATTACAATGACATATTCCATGACTTTGCATTGAATTTAATCCGTCTAATGCTTCATTCTTCAATCCGTTGGAGCATTGCCAAGAATCCGGTAGTTTCCCTTTACAAATATGATGCTGTGTAGTACTGAAATAATTTCTGATTTAAAGCACTTAACTTCGTTTTGTCTTACCTATCTGAATTTTATTTTCTTAAATTTTTTATTTTCTTAAATATATATCAGTATATACGTATACCTATAGGTACATTGTTTTACTTCTATAAATGCAAGAATTAAATCACTCACCTACAAATATTGGAATGAACGTTACAAAGGCGGTAGGAATTTCCAATATAAGCAGTCCCATCAAAACGAAACATTGGAATTTTCCGAATCCTCCTAAGTAGCAGATTAAAATAAAATTATTTAATAGTAGAAAAAAATCCTTTGCAGACCACTGCAGTTTTGTATGCATAATGTATTTCAATATCTTGTCTGGATACAATTTTTAATTTATAATATTCCTGAGGTACGTCGTATGTCTTACAACTCACCAGAGTTCTCCAGAATGTCTTCAAAATTTTGTATAGGGACTTTCCGGATAACTTCAAAGTTACTACAGGTAGTAATTTTTGCGCCCGTGTTTGTCATCTTTATGTTTTGGGTAAAATATAGCAACGGCTAAACCAATATTCACATATAAAAATAAAACTTATGTAAACTAGTCAATACGCTTTTTACATCTTGGATTATTTAAAAGCACTTTGAACATCAGAATATCAGTGACAAGACTCTAGCATGTATGGCCACAAAGTTAATCCTACTCTTCACTGCCCATGAATCTTTGTTACTCAAACCAGCATTACTGCAGTTATAATATGTCCAGTCCACCGATGTCTAAAACAGTTTGACAAGGTCGAAGAGGGAGATGCATTATAATATATTTATACTGACATACCTATAAGGGTTAAATAATGTTGTGATGAAATAATTATGCTCATACGTAGTATATATAGTTGATTCATGAAAAAAGTACTACAATTAGATGACTGAGAATGAATGAAATGAGTTTTAAAAATTATGAATATGGTTATTAAATTGAAACTTTAACTAATGTGCAGATTTGAATATATGAAAATGAATTTATTCCTTGATGAGTTTTTTCTCTTTAAGAGGAATGTTTTCATATTTATGAGTTATGTCATTATAAAGCTCTGATTGCATTACGTCAGTATTGGAGGTCGGTGGTCAGATAGCCTCTGACCTATCCTCAACGTGTAATGATTAACATGACGATAGAAAATGTAGATCCGATAATATAATTCCCCACTAGCAATCACACTATTGTTTATTCCAATTAATCTCTCGGGGGAAAATACTGTAACACTTATTTTATTATTCAGCTTTAGAACAGTAAGCACTCATTGTGTTTCACTTCTCATTTCAGGTATTAATTACAGACTTTTTAAGATTAATGATTAGAAGGCAATTGGTATTAAAACATTTGAAATGCACTTAGGAATACTTGCTCCTTTCCTGTAAAGGAATACTGAATCATAATAATTATGACATAATATGGGAAACGCCTTCCTCTTTAATTTCTAGAACTTCAGGCAAAGCAGCAATGCTTTCTACTAAAGGCAATGGAGCATCTTTAATATAAATTTGATTGTTTATCCAGAAAGATGTAAAGGCAACATTTCTTTCATTGAGAAATTTCTTTAGCGATTCCTGTGACGCTGCGGCATGATTTGTCAGTGCATTGTGGACGGCTGTTGCTCTCTCTTCTCGAGTTGCAAAGTCTTGTGCTGCAACTTGGGCCAAAACAGCGTCTGTGTCAGATTGTTGAAGGGATACAAATACATTAGCTTGTCCCTTTGTTCTTAAATTTTGCAAAAGGGTAGATTCAATTTTTTCTGTTCCACTCATTTTCGATTCTGTGTAGCGAAAGCGATTTTTCGAAGATAGTCTTCACTGTAATTTCAACAAGAATTGTAAGTTATCTGTGTCTGTGACATTACCACAATGTGAGAAATCTTTTGACAGCTAAAGGAAAGTAATAAATATACTCACCTTTATATAGGAGTTTTACAGCACACGGGATTTACGAAAAATTTGAGAAATTAATAATACTGGAAACGATGAGTTGAAGTTTTGCCCAAAACTGATGATGAAAGAATATTGCCAATCAATAGAAAAATACAATGTAACACAAACAAGTTCGGGATTATTCTCTGACAGTTATTACTCATCCAGTACAGTGACTAAGGGCAAGAGGCGAATCTGTGATTATTTGGGAGGATGAACACATCACATGTTTGAGTATAGTAAACACAGAGTATAGTATCACATATGAGCTTACACAGTATCCACCCTACACCTAATACTTACGTTTACTGCTGTTTGCAGTTGTAATATATTGATTGCAGCATATTTACTAAGCGTTAAAGGAGTATTTACCTACGTATGTGTAATGTCCTTTAATGTACACAATTTGCAATGAACTCCTACACCTGATGCACGAGTTGTGTGTGTGCTTTGCACTGTGAATTACGTATTCATATATTTTAAACAGAAAAATATGTATATGTAGTATTAAATGCTACATTACTAAATTGTTTTGTATTCCAGCACTATTTTATTATCTAATCTAAGCGCTAACAGTGGAAAGTATAATTAATTACTCCAACAGAATGGAATATTACCTGTAAGATAATATGCCTATAAAGTGTTATCATATCAAGATATAATATAAACTCCAGTGACAATGACCATGAGAGAGAATCCATTAATTGCATAAACATCCAAACGCCAAGTCAGTATGAATGATCTCAAACAAAGCAGTAATATCTACAAAGTTATTTTACATGTTTGTTGTGAGTGTAGTTGTAAAATTCTTTTATTTACGCACTTAATAGCAAGCTATAAGCACATACATTTGTTTGCGCTTTGTGTATACCGTTGTATGAATATTTACTTGCAATTGCAATGATTTGAGAATCGCTTTTAGGCTGTTAAAAGCTAAAATATTACACAAATAATGACATTCATTTAATGGGAATAATTTAATGAGAAATAGAAATATATTTAGAAATTTAGAAATACTATTTTCTATTTGGGTATTAGTACAGAAAAAAGATAATAAGGATGTTTCAGTTTCTGTGTACCTTAATACTTAATAAATTATATAAAATTAATTTTTTGCAAACTGTTTTTTTCATTCCTCCTGCTCCATTTACTCTGTAATGTTACGAATGTTATTTATATTACGTTCATTTGCAATTTTCTGAATGCAAAGCAACACTTTTGGGATTGAGTCCTATAGAACTTAAATGATCACTAACAGTTTTCTTTTCCTCTTCTGTTAGAATTTTGGTGAGTGATGCGACATACCAAGCCACATCTCCATCCTCAAAACAAATTACTGCAACAAATAAATTTTTAGCATCTTTTTCGTCGAAGTAGCTTACATATGCTGAGCCATGATCACCTGAAAAAATTAGAATTGTTTACTTTAGACAAATAGGACTCAAGAATGATTCACATTTTCCTCAAGATATACATTTTAGCTATAAATAACTAGATACATATTATAATTGTGAAATTACCGTAATTTTGATTAGAATTGGATAAATAGTCGCATTTGAATTTTTCTTCGACGAAATTGCAATTCCAATTGGCAGATTTTTTATCATAGCCAGTGTATTGACCATCAAATTTCCCATCCACATGGTCGATGTTAATGCTGAATTTGGCGCACAGACTAGAGTAGTCAGCATTGTCAGTTAAATTCTTGCCTAGGAGAAATTGGGAAATGTGTCTTCTGGCTAAGGAATTTCCGATAGAAAGATGCCATCCCTCTTTTGCATGGTCGTGGATCTAAACCAGCGAATAAAGAAAATGTCATTAGAATATTACGAAAATTAAAATGTTTTTAATAGCAATGCTAATGAATGTAGTCAATTTACCCAGTCAGCGTCAAAATTTTCAGCTATGGTAGGCCTGGAGCAAAATGATTTTGTACTTGCTCCTTCACTGGGTAATACAGATAAAGACAGAATGATTACTAGCAAAACTGGAAGGGAATTCCAAATTTTGTACATTTTCAGTTGTAAAGGCTTCTTGAATTTATACCGGCCAAGCTAAACTGCTAAATATTTTCTTCACAGTCTCACTTTAAAAATTAATGACATTTTTCTCCTTTGCGTACGATATTTATATAGTTAACCCATCCTCCGTTATAAAAAGCATTCTTGTGGTTTTGTTTTTGCTTACTTATTTACTTCAAAATAATAGGTATGGATGGGTGGATAATATACCTGCAGTTTAATTTCATTTTCCAAGAAAACTGTAAAAAAGCACTGAGTAAACATTAATTAAAATTGTTGTTGAATGTCGACTAATAAAGCACTCAGGTAAATAAAGTACAAATAAATGCCTGCACAATGGAATTAAGTTGGCATTTATCTTTCAATTAGATAAAAATTAAACAAACAAAGCAACTTTTGTAGGTATTACAAAAGAAAATGCAATCTTGTGCATTACTATCATACAGTTGATCTCATTGCATTTATGCCGACGTGGAAATAGAGAATTAGCAAACTCAAGGGCACCTTTTCCTGTTTTGACTTGTCATATAATTTCTGTATTTGTTTTACGTATCACTTAGTTCCTTTACTTAGAAGTGATTAATGTACATCCTTATCTGTCTAATTAAGTTGCTTCGTTACAGACGGCTATCCCAAATTCCCAAATGCCAAAATATTCTTTACATGACACACATGCTACATGCATACACGTAGCACTGTCCTACTCCAATATACCACATTTACTCAACATCGACAGGTAAAAAACAAACCTTCAAATTAATTTACCTGTGGTCTGCTAACTGTTTACCAGAAATGAACTTGATGTAGAATAGAGGTGAATAAATGGGTGCCGAAATGAAGTGAATTAACGTTAAGGAATTAAACAAGGTGATTTGTACCAATAATATTTTATAATATACACTCATACTGTAGATTGTAGATATTGTTTTCAATAAAAGAATATAGTCGATTTTTAATAAGGGAGTGGCTTATAATATCTAGTGTACAAAAGCTCAATAATGAGCTAATTGATGTTGAAGTACATTTATTTAGCTGATAGATTTATTATGACAGGATCAATGTCTTAATTTCAGTGTAAAGAAGATATTCATTCAATTCTTTGTATTTGCACTTACCCTTATATATGTGCAGCATTTATCTATGTGCTGTTGTATGTTTTAGATATCATCATGAGTAATCTTGTAGACCCTTTATTCTTAAAATCTGCTTTACTCTACAATGCAATGGTAATAATAGTAAACATAATAATAGTAAATATCAGGTAGTGTTAGTAATTATGAAGTTACTAATAACCAAGTAAAGTGAGCTTCATGGCAATTCATAAATTCTTGCATTAGAAGATAAGTCTAGCTTTCATCTATGAATAGGATTTTTGAGATGAGATACAAAACACATTTTGTATGAGATGAAATTGAACCATGTTCTTTATTACTCAAATGAAACGAATACAAACGCAAGATAAGTCTTTTGTTAGTTACCGAATACTGACTGAACTATATATTTAATCAAATTAAACATTTTGCAAAATTAACATATGAAATTGCATTTGCTTACAAAAACTAAAATATGGAATAATTAAGATAATTATAATTAGTATAATACTATACACGATTTTAAGCGCATTTACTTGTGTGCAAATCCACACTATTGTTTGGATCAAAACCTATGGATTTCAAATGGGTGTCGACAGCTTCCTTTTCTTCCTTCGTGATTGTTTTAGTTAACGAAGCTGCAAACCATCCTGAATCTCCATTGTCAAAACAAAGTACAGCAACAAACACGTTATGGTCAGCTTTTCCATCAAAGTAGCTTAAATAGGCTTGTCCTTCTTGAACTGAAAATACAAACATAAATGTTCAATCATCTTTCCGTCTGTACTCCACTATAATTATATTTGTACGTCTGTAACAAATCCCCCTCCCCCCGAAATCTGAATTTGGTTTAATACGTTTAATGAAGTATGTTTTAACAAAGTTTGTTTACCGTAAGTGTGATCTGGATTGTTCTCGTATTTGCATTGAAATTGGTCATTATCGAAATTGCAACTCCAGTCTGCACTTTTGTCTCCGAAGCCAAAATATTGGCCTTTGAAATTACCGTCAGTGTTATCGACATCAATAGTGAATTTGCTGCACATATCCGAGTAGTCGGGTGTGGACTCCTCGGTCAAATTCTTTCCTTGAAGAATTTCATAGATGTGTGTTCTTGCTTCATTATTTCCGGTAGTAATGTACCATTTATCAATGGCATGATCGTGAGCCTGTTTCAAAATCAATAATTAAGTACAATGATGTGAACTAATAAACTTATGTGCATTATTTAGTTAAGATTTCCATAAATAAAGTAATAAATGATATTAGTATAATTGTTTATATATTAAATAGTTAATTCCAAATATTCCAATGTACCCATTCAATATCAAAATTATCAGCAACAGTTGGGGCTGCACAATAACCAACGTTCTGATCTAGAGCAGCTCCATAAATAAGTCTCAAGTTTGTTCCCAAGATAAATAATAGTACAAACATTTTGTTGGGTTTCATTGTCAGCATATTTTGAAAATATATCTGAAATTTCAGAAATTGTAATCCTAAATTGAAATCTTAAATGTTGTACAATGGATCAACGAAGCACTGATGTGTTTCTTAAACTTTCTTACAGCTTCAGTCACTTATATACTAAATATAAACTTTGTAAAAAATAACATTTTTCGTTTTTGGCTAAGACGAAGAATGCAATTAATTCATATAAAAAGTTTTTAAAGCAACATGCTATTTTAGCATTTCTTCATACGCTCGTAAAACTATGTCAAACATGAAACATGAAGATGATAGTGGTAAGGGCGTTTACCTATTTTTTTGAAAAAATAATACCTCTTATTTAACAGTATAAGTAGAAAATTATAAGTCCATTACTGCTAATATTAGTTACATATAAATAATTAATAGGTTCCTGATTACATGAAGATGATTCATAATGCTTTTTTGTTTAACCAATCTACACATAGCTTATGAGTAGAATAGAGTGTTGACTAAACGCAAATATCATTTAGTACATTATTTTTAAATTAGATTGCATAATATAAATATCATATTTAGATGCTTAGGTACATTTGATCGTATTATAGCAACACAACTTTCTTTGTACTACATTACTATGATTTACAGCAAATTAAAATATGTAAAAATGTGAAATATTTATATTTATACCCATCCTTTGAGTACTAAACGCAATTAAGAAGAAACAAATTTTTTCCATGTGAAATTAACTTGCCTTCTAAGAACAAGAAGTAATTGAGCTTTGTAGATTGAGTGATTTGATATGAACAAACACACTGAACTGCATGTACATTTTTATTTCAGTAAGAAGTAATAAGAGATACCTAAGTGTGATTTTGGCATAATGTAGGTATAATATTATTCATTTATGTTATACAGGTAGTTAGATTCACTTATGATAAACTCACAATAAAATGACTTTAGTATTGCTCATGTGAGAATGCCAATTAAACCAACAAAAAACAAGGACGTGAAGAGAGAGCATTAACGTAAGAATAATGTTTGGCAGAAATATATACTTAACAATTTCTAAAAAACAGTGCTATGGTAGTTGTAGTGCTCTTTTTGCACTCATGCAATCTTGTATTTAAACATTTCACAAGTTCAAGTACATACACTTTTGCCAATATTGAGTACCTTTGTTGATCCAAATGAACACATAACTTTACCTTCTTATTGAAGAAGGCCCTAAGTTTGGTTAATTATAAAAAACGTCTGTTTTAATACTATGCAGACCTTTTAAGCTGGTGTGTATTGGGATAGGGTTGTTGTTTTGTCAATTGAAATCCTTTAGTAGATGAATCCTCCTAATTGTCTCTTTAACCCTTATGTTTTACTTATAACAATAAGTCCTTACTAAACCGAATTTTACCATATGCATCCTGCAAGCGAAACTTACATGAAGTTCTTTGTAATATCTTCTGCTAGTCATTTTGGATGCATGACCAAATTAACGTATTATATTTAATATACTGTATCATGGCATACATTTTTTACCATGATGTTCTTCATTTCACTTCATGATGTTCCTTGCACGTATAAATAAGTTGCAATTCGTTGCCCAAATTTGTAGAATACAATAAATAACTGATAATAAAATGTTGTCGATCTTAAAAAAATAATTAAATGCCACATATCCACAACTAGTTTCACAATGTAAATATCCAAAAATATCGTATTAGGTGAAATCTGCGTCTCCAATCCAGCGATGTATATTTACACGCCTTCATAATATGAGAAATATATTTGAAGACTGAAATTCATGGTAAGGTAAAAGGCAAGATGGTTGCCTATGATAGTGATAATTCTGACGATAGGAGGTGATCTCGTAGTTAAGACAAAACAATCAGAGTAAGCTTTTTTTCAGTTTTCAGGAATTAGAACCAAATTGAAGTGATTTGGACCAAATGAATGCCAACGGTGACAAAGATTTGGTTCTAATTCCTGAAAACTGAAAAAAAGCTTACTCTGATTGTTTTGTCTTAACTACGAGATCACCTCCTATCGTCAGAATTATCAGTATCATAGGCAACCATCTTGGGTAAAAGGTATCCGAAAGATAACCTAACATTTATTCCATTCTATGCAATATATTCGTCATAATACTTTAAGTATGATAAAATATTATTTGTACTGTATAATAATAAATTAGGCAATAAATATTATAAGAGAATGTATCATTAAGAAAATGTTTCGTCTTTTGGATATCCTACGATTGCTACGATCTCGAGCTGGCCCAACCCACATTCGGCGCGTTACGTGGAGAAAGATCACCGTTCATGTTCCACAGTTTAGTAAACCGGGCTTTCCTGAATTAAAATGGGTTGTTTCATTTCATTTCAAATTGATTAGGAATTGTCGTAAAGTGATTATCGAGCACTTACCTGTTCAAAAGTGATGAAATATGATTAGGCATCTCGTTATACCGTAAGACACTGAAAGCCTCTACAGCAACAAGGGTGCAGATTATGGCAATTACTGCTATCGTCTGTTTAAAAAAGAAAGATTAAGAATTAGTAATTAGGTACATTTGTTCTTTTAAATATTTAAATATTAATATCACATAATATAGCTACATGTAAGTTTATACATGTAAATAATACATGTAAGTTTGTTACCAAAATTTTGTGCTGCATTTTTGGAAATTACAAAGACGGAAATGTCTGGACTTTACAGTAGTAGATTTTCTGAGGATGTTAGAAGTTTGACTTCCGGGCGATGTGGATTAACTGATTGACAATTTCAAATCAATTCGTATTTATATACAATTTTGTAATTAGTTTTGTCTGGTAAACTGCCCCGTTTGTTCTTATCTAGATAATAGTTGATGAGCATTTATTGCATTGGTCCTAGAAAGTTGGAAATTAACAATTAGTCATAGAAAGGTATAAAATTACCTAGAACAACTTGTATAAAAACTTTCCAGTGATTTAGGCTACCAGGATGGAAAATCAAGTTTTAAATACCATATGTAAATATCATTTACATGTTGTGAATTGTGATGTTGTCCTGTAGTGTAGAATGTCTTGCATACAAGTACATTTCGCTATGTCAATGTATGTGTTATTCCATTTGAAAGACTTAATTGTTACTTAGCGTGTGCATTTAAGGGAGAATTAAATCTATTACACTTATAGAAATACTGTAAATACTTATGATATGAATGAGTATTGGTAATTTACTAGGGGATATTTCAGGATATCTGACTGCACTTATCTCTAGGAAAATATAGGTAATCTATGAATATTAAGGAAAAGCAAAAATGAGATAAACAATTCAAGAAGGTCAAGAAGTTAGACCATAAATACGATCCAATTCATTCCTAATTGATTACTCTATTGTTAACTCACACAATTATGTAATGCTACTACAAATGACTACAAAGCTATTCATAGAGTTGCTTGTCAAGTGCTACTGTGTATATGTGGCTTTTGGCCCATAATAATATCAAAACTCTTTCATAGGATGCACATGTACATGTATTTACGTCCACTGTTTCAATATCATAACGTAGGTCAACGTATTCAACGTATCAACTTTTTGTGATAGATAACCATGCATAAATCAGTATGAAGGCAATGCAAATGCACTGTGAAACAAAAAACTTCATAACTGAAGGGGGTGCTAATTTGGGGCAACGTGTATGCGTAAGTAGTCGACTTTCAGATTGACTTGCAACAGATTGGCAGGTTCATTCGAATTCTACTCTGATGAAAACACCTGAGCCTGAACTTAAATTCAAAATTATAATTACAATAAGTTTCGATTTCTAAAAAAACAGTTTCAAGTAGCATCATTGAATCTCTGGGGAAAAGAGAGTTTGGATTGAACACTCACATTTCTTGTGATCCATAAAAGTATTAGTAATTTTCAATCAAGATGAGCTACCTGCTTAGTCGGCTTGTTCTTGCTAGGGGTAAGTTAGTTAAATCCAGTATTTTTCAAATTTATATGTTCAATTCAATATTTAATAATTCAATAATAATTTTTGCAATATTCTTTAACCATTAACTTATGACACACATTTAGGAGGCAGTTAGGATAGAAATATATTTTGTATATCATGCTTAGTTTACTTTGGAAATTTGATTTTATGTAATTTTCGTGCTTTTAGGTGCTTCCATGAACCCTTTTGGACAAGTCACATTGAAATCTTTTAGTTCACTTCAAGTTACACGAGGAACCATAACTCCAGCAATTTTGGGAAATACATCTGATTCTCGCAAGCAACTGCTACCATCTAAATTGTCAATCCAACCGGCTCGCTGTTCATCTCAAGGGGATCATGTTGCATTATGGACAGCTGAAAAGATTTTCTCAGGAATACTCATTCCTGTGATACCTCTAGCATTGATGTTCCCCACTCCTGGATTGGACTATTTGATGGCTTTTACTATTACCATTCATTCTCATTGGTCAGTAATTTCTAGTAACTTTTCTATTAATTTAATTTGGTTAGTAATTTTGTTCTTTGTTTGTCTTAATCTCAAGAGTAAAACCGTTGTCGCATATATAATACAATACAGTTACATAATTTGCATACATATCCTTTTTGCGTAGGGGAATTGAAGCTATTGTGGTTGACTATGTTCGAGAATCTGTCTTTGGTTCAGTCATCCCGAAAATCGGCGTCGCGTTGGTGTACACTTTAAGTGCGATGACTCTCGGAGGTCTTTTCTATTTCACGTACTCTGATGTTGGACTCGCCAATGCCATCAGAATGTTGTGGAAGTTGTAGATAACTTGTTCATTGAAATGTAAATGTCGAAACGGAAAATCCTGTTACTGTAGAAGTTATTTATAGAGTGTGTAATTGAATGCGATACAAACTGCTACATAATAAAAATATTTATTAATAAATTACATGTTTCAGTGTACCTTTTAATGACATAACAGTTTAAACAAACTAAACGATCTGTAACAAGAAAAATGCTTGAATGACCTTAGCAATGCAATAACTCAGACTTGGCATATTTACTTTGATCAGAATGTGATTGATTGATTTTTATGTGATTTTCAAAGTGCAAAATTTAGCAGGCCACGCCAATGGTATACCCACTTATTATTGACATTATCTTAAAAATCTCAGGTATTATACATACTTACATACAATACCTAGTTCTCTTTAGAACACAAGCACAGCATTTGTGAAAACATACATAATTAGTAATTGATGCGAAATAAGTCCAGCTAAAAAATTCCCTTTAATAATATTGTTAAGGCTTTTAATTAATGAATTTCCTTTTTTAATAAGTATCATTATTTACATGACACTTGCATGAGTATATTATTATTATTACGTAAATCAGTCCAAAAAGAATATACCTGTACATGGATTATGGATTAGGATTATAGTAAGATTAGATACGCATGCAGTCGCAGTAGATGGGAAGTTCGGATCGCACTCGCAGTCGCACTGTACTGTGCCGTACATCTTAGAAGCTGATTTCGAGCGCGAAAATATTATTCTAATCTCAAAAGTCTGCCAAATTCACCTTTATACTTACCAACAACGCCTTAACTGAAAAGATTGACAAGTTGACATGATAATAGGAATAGTACTGTTTAATTTGCAGCTGGGTATGTAAAAACTATTTCTATATAATATACTTAATAAAAATTATCATTATATATATAATGAACGGTATGGTTGACATTAAAAGCTGATGTTGGTATTTAACTGTTTTGTACAATTTACTGCTAGTTGGATCCCACAACAGCGTAACTGTATCAAAAATAACAGCCACAGACCACAGCTGATCCCATTTTTTAATTGATTGTGTTTTTTAATTTAGATTTATAGTTTTCCGATAATATAAAATAGCAAAATGTCGCAGAGGTCTTTAAGGTCTTCTGGGAGGAAGTCAATGACTCCAGCAAATGTTGCCTCTTCCAGCGATTCGGTATTATTATCCATACAATAAATTTTGTTATGCTTCCGAGTTCCGAACAGAAGAAGCTAGTAGGAATTATTTTGTTTATTATTCATTATGACCTTTATGATTTGAATAACATTTCCCGTGAGTCTATACTACTACAAAGAGCTGTAGTTTAGATTGGAACACCCAATCCACTCACTAACTACCCAACTAAAGTAAACTATAATAACTATACAATAAAATATAATCTATAGGCCAATTTGATCATGTGCAAAAGCATCTCACGCTTCGCTTGAATGCTATAACACTTGAATACTATAAGTACCCCACAAACATTGTATTCTAAACTTTGGTCATAATTTGACTTTAGTGTTTATAAATTCAATTGACCATTTGCACAAGGCACCTCACGTTAATATCCTACTCATGTATAGTGTTACACGTTACACGGATAGGGGTGGGATATACGGGAGTCACTTGCTGCAAATGGTGAAATGGTCAATTGTGATGCCAAAGGCCAGTCTTCTGCATATGGTCAATTGCATAAGTGCATTCCATAATAATTAATTGTGGTGCTTGTGATTTGTCTTGTGGTTAGTCTGATTCAGAAGATGAAGAAAGGCACACTAGATCCAGTAGAAGGCCTCATACAGCAGCCCGGGGCCCCAAATCCAGAGGAAAGGCAAAGATTAGAGATCGCAAACCGTTACTAATCGATTTTGATCCTCCCCCAACACCTGGAAGCCATCCATCCGAAGAGGACGATGACATGGAAGCTACCCCAATGTTTGTGTCTCCCTATATGGACTTTGATAACCCTCCACCTACTCCTGGCTTTTCTGGCGGCTTTGACACAGTAAGACTTGGTGCTCCGGTTCCAAGTTTAGTACCCAGTTCTATATCAGCAATGTTGTCCAATACTGGTATGAATATTGATCAGCCCCCACCAACACCTTGTCCTATAATACATGTCGAAGATGATGGCAGACGTACTCCGCCAATAGGAAGTATGAACCCGCCGCCAACACCTCGCATGGGAACACCCGTTGTGCTTTTGGAGAATATGACTTCAAGCACCTCTTTAAGACCTTCCTCAAATAACTACCCGTATACCTCAAAAGGAAGAGGCAAAAACAAAGGTGGAAAATCTAGGAAAGTAGATTATCGAGCTGGAGTAACTTGCAGCGTGGACGAGATGGTCCAGAACAGTATTTTATACTTTCTGCTGATGCAGCAAAGAAAGATTCCAGTGAAAAGAGCAGAAGTCATTAAACACGCAATGAATGGGCAATATAAAGACTTCAAGCCCGTAATGGCATCACTGTCCGCTGTTTTTGACGATGTAAGTTATAGATTATAATGATTTACGCTTTAGCAAAGTCATGTAGTTAATTACTATAGAGTATTGAGCGCTCACGTAAATAGACAATAACATTACTTTGTACATCGTCTTTACGTAAATAGGTTTTTGGAATATCTCTTGTTGGACTAGAGGATCCAAAGGGAGCCAAAACTACACAATCACAAAACTATGTACTCGTTAGTAAATACTTCATGAGTCTAAGTGATTCTGTGACATACCGGCCACCGGAGGTTCACTACAAAAGGACAATTCTTTTCTTGATTTTAACCTGCGCTTTCATGATGAACAGAAGTGTAGAAGAAGGTTTGTCTAAATGCAGTTTTAATATTTATTTTGCAATAAACATTAACCCTCATGTATCTTTGATGGTTTTACCCCTGGTTTATTTTTTTTAAATGATATGAATGTGGTATGTGGTCTGACTATAATGTTTCCCATTTACAGATGTCATCTGGAAAATGATAACTGATCTTCAGCTCCACAACGATGTTGGCTTAAAAAGGGCTGAAGATCTTCGTCGCTATCTCAAATCAGTAAATTGTTTTTACGCTAAATTCTATTTCCTAGATAGCCTTAGTAGTTTTAAGTGTATGCATAACCACTTTTTTTATTTTTTAAATAGGAATACGTGACACCCATGTATCTCGCCAGTGAAGAAAGCAAAGAGGCCGAGCCCGAAGTAAACACTTTCCGCTACTCTTGGGGTCTCCGATCTCATAAAGAATTTAGCAAATATTCGATCCTGAAGTTCGTGACCAAGGTATAGTGCATAATGCATATGTAGTCATTTAATATTGCATCATTGGATTTTGCATCTTTAGGACATGAAGATAGTATGTAGCTCTAAAATTGTTTGTGATGTTAAAAGACATTGCTTTGTATACCTTTATAAAATTGGGAACGTATGTATTCAAGTTTCCGTGTATACATTTTTCAGCAATTTCCTGGAAAGAAAGTTTCGGATTATTCAATTCAATACGGAATAGTGTCGAAGGAGGAGACTGCAGCAGTGGATAAGGACAAGGCGGCTGCTGCTGCTGCCAGGGTGGAGGCTGGGCAAGAAGTGCTGGAAGATGATGTTCCAGATATTGTACTGCCGGAAGGTCGAGACCCCTTGCTAGATGATGAGGATGATGATGACGATGATGATGAATTTTTGAGCGCATTTGGCTTGGACAAAGGCAAAAGGACTGAGAAGAAAGAAACTCGTGCTCCCTTACGGAGCAAAACTTCTGGGTTAAAGGATTTGCTGTCCCCCTTAAATAATAGAGATAATTATGATGACGATGCAGGTTCCAATAACGCCAACGATGGATCCGATATGGATGAAAGAATGCAACTTGGAACTGATACTGAAGAAATTGTTGTAGATGAAAACCCTCCCAGTCCGGTCCTCTGATTTCTGATGTTTATTTTTGTCTTCCTACCAAAAATTCTCTTGATGTGGTCTACAGTATGTAGTGTATTTACTGCATATGTTATCCCTGTCTTAGCTTGGTAATAATACTCAAAATACTCACTGTCACTCATCACTCATACCTAAATTCTTTGGTAGTGTCTGGTTTTGTATTTTGAAAGCAATTAAGAGAACTTTTGAATTTTTGAATGCTGAACGCATTAAAAATACATTTTTTATACGCAGGACCCATTAAATGCTTTTATGTTTCATATGAGCACACTATACTTATGTATAAAACTTTGTACGTTTTTATTTAGACCTTTAGACATAAAGACATTTAGAACTGTTGAACTACATAACTACATTGGCATCGATGATGTATACAAATGTTTTGTTGCTTAGTGTACTGTTAAATAAGCCCCAAATTGTGCAGTTTTATTATTTTACTTTACCTTTAGGTGACTTAGGTGAGATGCATGCTTATATATTTTGTATTGCAGCTTTGTTGTTTTAGAAAAGTACAAAAGTACACTTTATAAAAATACATTGAGTGTACATTGAGTGTACAGTGAGTGGGTACTAGTTTAATTATAAAACATTAACTATTTCATAATAAATGATTTTGTCCCTTTAAAATGCTTTTAAATTTCTTTATTCCGAGTACAATGGCCAATATTATGTTTTCTAGAATGCTATGATTAGGTGATTCGCTTTGTTTAGCGATGTAGTAGTCTCGTCTCGATAGAATATAGTTTTGCAAATATCGAGCACTTCAGTATTTCATATCTAACCCGATAATTATTGCATTTTAAGACAATTAAATTTTGCAGTCCATAATTTTCCGGAGCAAGTAGCATATTTATTGTTTATTGAATACTTTTGTCATTTTTTAGCTATTTTTGTGGCTGGTGACCACGTATAGTATATATTATATGTGGTACTGGTATTATATAGGTAGGCTCGTATCTTGCAATGCCTAAACCAACCTAAATTCAAAATTCAATTTCCAGATTACTGGAAAGTTTTGTTTTTTAGTAAGGGATTGGTCCCCCATCACGGGCCTTGAAAAGTCGGATCGGAAGTAATCGAGAAAAGGAAACCTGGAGATTTCTAGATTTCATGGTGTTTATTATACTATGGGGCAGACTAATACGCAATAGCCAAAAACCCGCGGTGAGATGAGAATGTCCTAAGGTATAGATAGAGGTATTGAAAGATTGAAAAAGCAAGAAGTACATTCTGTGGTTCGCATTCACAATCACATCATAGCCAGAAAGAAACGTAGAAAATTAGCACAGCAACAAGAACGTAGCTTCAGCTGTCAGGAGAACTCTGGAAATTCTGGATGTTTCTTTAATTTCCCAATTACAATAAGGTCAAGAGAGGAATCAATATATTCAATATATTGATATTCGGATCACTAATAATACTGTTACCGCAATACCTCAACCTTGATTCTTTTTTGGGTATGTAGAATGTAAATTTTGTTATATCTATATATTGTTTTATTATTTTGGCCAAATAACCTGATTCATTTTCTCTGCAAAAGAATTATTTTTAGCAAAACCTCTGATTTGCTAGATACATGCTGTATAGCAGCGGTTGAATCGTTGACCGATGGACGACGGGCTCGCTGTCCCGGATTGCTGACTGTTGACAATGACCTCCCATGGCTTTCACCGATTTCTCCCACAACCGATTTTTTGCAGAGTTCCATATATCTGAAGCTCAGTTGAACTTGGAGTTGGAGATTTATTGCTGTTGGTTTTCAGAATTGATCCACTGATCAGTGGAAGCTAGACTAGTCAGCTGATTATAATCTGCTCATTGTATCCTTGTTTTTCCTCTACAAGACTATAATACTGTTGTTAGTTTTTCATAACTTTGACTTTGGGGATTGAAATGACATAGGATCATATAAAATATTACGTGATATTGTTTGGGGTATGTGTCAAACAAAACCACTCAAGGGCCAAGAGTGTTTATAAACAATTTTGCTTCCAGACCAGTTTGAAATGTATTTAGAACACTAAAGAAAGATGTCGAAACCAAAAGCCTTGCCGACGGCCACGACACAAGAAGAAGACGATTTGTGCTGTTGTGAATATGTCAATGCTCAAGGTGTGCGAACACATGTTTTGGCATTTTTCTGTGAATGCGATCTCATTGATGACTCTTTTGACAGGTTTGATTGTTATAGCTGATAGTTTAACTGTATACTGCATGCATTTCACATTTCACGTAATCTTGTCATTTTTCTTTAAAATTTTGTAAGATTATTTTCCATCAAAAGCAAAAGCATAACAATATAACGAGTAAAACCGTTTTAGTATTTTTAATAATAATAAGCTATATTGTTCGCAGGTTATTTAATAAGCAAGAAAGGCCGTTTCCTCCGGGCAGAATGACTGATATTCTTCAAGCGATTTCAGACAGAATGAGAATTCCTTATTTTGGAGGAGCTAAAAAGTTGTCAATGGATATTGTCCTACCCGCTATTCTTCTTCCGATTTGGTTGTATTTTGCTACTTGGGGCCCGGGTTGGACTGTAGTTTCCATAATATCATTACCGTTCATCATAAGGATGGTGGGAAGATCCCTACGCAAAAACAATAACCTTAAGCACTTCTACTATTCGTTCACAGTCTTGGGACTTATTTTATGGCATTTGGTAAGTATAAATAATTTTTTTGTTGTTAGCATTAGGTGAGATTAAGAATTTTTGAGTTTGACAAAGCCTATTTCCACTCTTGATTACCTTTTATTCTGTACTACCACTTGCACTCATTGAGTAATGTTTATAGTATATAACTGTAGTTTGTATATAACTACAAAACTTGATGTTTGTTTTCTTTAATTTAGATATTCGAACTGGTTGTAATGCCTCAAATGAAAGTGACAAGGCAAGAATACGTTACCACTATGGTGCTAATCACTGCAACTATATTTACGATATACAAAACAAAAACTTTGGTTACCACAATTGACTCATGTGAAGACCAAGCATCTAATCAGACGTACCCACACTATTACTTTTGTCGAAGTTGCGAAAAAACAATTGTGAAGCGAGACCATCATTGCGTTTGGCTGAATTGCTGCATAGGTGTCAAAAATAGATACTGGTTCGTAGGCTTTTTATTTATGTGTTCCACCTGGATCATTTATACTGCGTACTTATCGCTCTGTACAATTTGCTACCCGGTTTACCTGTTCAGGGGAAAAGACTACGGTTTTTTTCTTATACCTTTAAGCTGCCCAGACACATATCATCAATTCGGGTACGTTTCATTTCTACCTATTCATAAAGATGTGCATATTCTTAATGTCTCTTGTTTGACAAATTCTTAATTATTACTGATAAAGGAACAAAACTGTGGGTATAAAAAGAATTACATGTTAAACGATTTCATTACAGCGCAAGTATATGTTTCGTTGCCTCTATGTACGCATTGGGAGTCGCAGTATTTTTGATGGCAATAGCGGCACATCAACTAAGGATGTTGTACAAGGGACTGTCTTACTTAGAATGGAAATATGGTTCTAAAAACGAAATAAGAAAACCGTGATGATTTAACAGTGGATAACAGGATAACAATGGCGAAACATTACTGAGTACTTACTTTACGCATTCCCATTAATCTGTAATCTCAATCTTCTTTTACTTTAATAAACGTACAAACGATAGACCTATTTTGTGCCACTTGACTTTGGTATTTACATTCGGCTATTAATGAAATGATGTACATTTCTTATTTTGTATATTATACCATGTAAGTAGCGGAGATAATACATAACGTATCAGACCAGTTTGTGGTGCATGCATACTTTTGAAAAAAGTATAAGACATATTTCGGTACTGACTGGACAGTTTTTGAGTTACTTCAAAGAGTCGTATGGAAAGGGACACTTAATAGCGACCTATTTTTTATTATTATAGATTATTCGTAATCAAATAAATTATAACACTAGGAAATTGAGTAAAATTATAACATTTTGGCAAACTTATTAGACATAAAACACTCAAATTCAGTAGTAGTACTATCGTAGCAGATCCATTCTAGTTAATCATGACTCATGACATAATAATATAATATATTATTATGACTCATGACATAATAATATAATATATTATTATGACTCATGACATAATAATATAATATATTATTATGACTCATGACATAATAATATAATATATTATTATGACTATATTATATTATATTATATTATATTATATTATATATATTATTATGACTGTATTATATATTATATTATATTATATTATATTATATATATTAATATGACTATATTATAGTCATTCTCATTCGTGATGCAGTTCTCAATCTCGCAGAACCTCCTTATTAATTTCCTAAGAACCACTGTACATACATTGCATCTTTAATCTTAAGACCTTAAGATGAGACCTTTAATAATTCCGCATTCTTATTTATAATATCAAGCTTATAATTAAATGAACACGATACATATAAAGACAGCAGCATTAATAGCAAGACAATTTTTTTCTGGCAGATGGACTTATTTTGACATGTCAATAAATGCAAAAATCGACAGACAAACGCAATAAAGAAGTGATAATAGCAGGGCTTTTTAACAGTGGACTGTGAGACGACATATTATTTAATGCGATTGTCCTTGCTAGCGCGGCATAACAGAATCCAAATTTCAAGTTCTAACCAATGAATGCCGTGGAACAGAGTGACGATTCCCAATAGCGTTCGTTTTGTTTTGCTCTTGTATGTAGTCCCAAAAGAATACAGACAGGTTGCTATTTTGTGCAGACCACAGAGATTAGATTAGATCTGCATAATGTACGTTGCTTATGTGATGTACATGTGCATGTATACAAACATGTATCTGTTTGTTTGATTTGATTTGAAGGTCTGAACCTGAAGTGAGTGAGGTGTTTATAAAATGTGGCTGTGTATTGCATGAGTTATTTTGTTGGGTGTTTTTTAACTCCTTTTTAGACTATGCGTAGTCAGCCGGTCAGTTTGGCGTCCGATTTCGGCATGAAAGGGTTAAAATAGTTAGGTTAGCAAAGAAATCATTGGATGAAAGTGTCTTCGTCTTAAATAAAGGCTAGGGCAATAATAGGATTGACATCTCTCTGTTGTCGGCACTTTTTGACTGATAAAATTTAGTTTTCATGAGTTTCCATATTCAAAAAAATCTCCAGAAGTAGCAAAACGGCTGACTAGGCTGACTGAATTTACCGTGTACTATGCATTAGTCTTTCCAGTGGTATATTATATAGTATCGTTACGAATTACGAATTGAAAAGGTGTGAAAGACAGTGATACTTGCCACATAAATCAACAACAAGTTTTCCAAAACTGTAAGTATATAGTTATGACAGTTATTATTGGCAGTTATTATGACATTATAAAGTTATTTTAGTACAGTTTTCATTTATAATTTATAAAAATACTTTTTTATAATTTCGTGTATGTATTAGGTCTAGAATAATAGGGGTTTTTGAGACTAATAGTAATATTGATTTGGATATTGCTATTGAATTTATTGGCATGTCAAAATGAGTAAAAGTAATCCTTATAAATAAAACTTTTATTAACTTCCTATTTTAGAAAATGGAAGGAGGTAGAGGAAGAGGAAGAGGAGCAGGAAGAGAAGGTCCAGCAGAGGGCAGACCTGCTGCAGTACCCCAGGGAGCCTGGAGCAGAGGAGCACCTGGAAGAGGAGCTCACCATGAAATTAGAGGTAATCCTCAACAAGGGGTAGCAGCTGGAGGGCACGTTGCTCAAGGAGAAGGAAGAGGAACCGGTCGAGGTTCTCCTCAAGGAAACGTGCCAGCAGCCTATGAGGGAGGCGCGATCCCACAAGGAGCTTGGAGTGGAAGAGGTGGCCTTCCAGGCAGAGGTGATGGAGCAGTTGGGAGAGGAGCACACCGAGGAGGTCCTAAAGGAGGCGTAAATGGTAGAGGTGGGCCTCCAGGAGGAGTTCATGGTAGGGGTGGTCCTCCAGGTGACGTTATTGGTAGAGGGGGGCCCCCAGGGGGAATAAATGGTGGAGAAGGGCCTCAAGAAGGAATTCAGCTCCAAGGACCTCCTGTTGGGGGAGACAATGGCGGACAAAGACCAGCTGTCCGTGCTGCCGAAGGTCGACGTGGGGCAAGGCGTCCAAGAGGTGAGATGCATGATGCTGTTGTGTCAAGACCTGCTGAATGTAGGAAACAGGGAACATCTGGTGTACAACTGAATTTGATAACTAACTTCTTTGTTCTGGAGAAAAAACCTGACTGGTGCATTTATCAGTATCGTGTGGACTTCAATCCAGCAGTTGAAAAAACTTTTGACAAAAAGATACTAATGCGTAACCATCGCACATCTTTGGGGGCGTATATTTTTGATGGGGAATCTTTGTATGTATCAAGCCGTCTTTCTCCTGATGTAAGTTAAAATGTTTGCGAAACGAAAATTTTAATGTATTTTTCAATTGAATTTTAGGCTTTAATACCAAATGTTGTCTTGCAGCCAATGGAGCTATTTTCTTTAGATAAAAATAAAATGCCGATTCAATTGAATGTACGTCTGGTTGCTAATTTGGATCCAACAGATTCCATGTACATTCAATTTTTTAATATAATACTGAGAACCATCATGGGATTGATGGAACTCGAAGAAATTGGCAGAAATTTTTACAATCCCAAAGCTGCCATTACGATGGAAAATGAGAGGCTGGTGTTATGGCCAGGTTTCAAAACCAGCATACGAAACCACGAACACCAAACTCTGCTTTGTGTAGAAACAACCCACAAGGTTCTTCGTTTGGACAGTTGCTTACACATAATAAAAGAAGCAAGGGGAGATCGTGTAAGTCAGCAGATCAAATAATATTACGGTTTTCTAAGGCCTAAGGCATCACCCGAAAGTCTCCGTCTCCGAGTGCTCTAAATTGTTGGTTTCAGTATTTCCTAAATTAACTGCGCTCATAGCTGATTTTTCTAACACTTTCTACAACTGCTATAACACATTTACAAAAACAGGAAAGAAAAAAATTCTTATGCATTCTGACGAGCGCACAGTCCTTTTAGGAAATACTGAAAGCATCAATGACGTGTGACTTTTAAAAATCTATTACTTATTCCTTTCTGCCCATTCTGCTTTGAACAATGTCTTTGAAGTCTTTGTCTCATTGTTTTGCAGGCTAAAATAGCTGAAGAATTAATTGGATCCATTGTAATTACCAAGTACAATCGTAAAAATTATCGAGTGGATGACATAGACTGGAATTCCAATCCAACAAAAACTTTTGAGCAAAATGGGGAAAAAATCAGCTTTGTGGACTACTATAAAACGAAAAACGCAATTATTAAGGATCTAAGCCAACCAATGCTTGTGTCCCGCCCTAAAAAGAAAGATTTTCATCGTGGACAAACAGGACCTATTTTGCTGGTGCCAGAGTTATGTCAAATGACAGGTTTATCTGACGCAATGAGGGAGAACCGCAATTTAACTACAGCTTTGACAGGCCATCTTAGCGTTCCCCCAGAACAAAGAATGAGTGAAGTGCAGGCTTTCATAGCGAAAACTCAAAACACTCAAGCTGTAAGAAAGATACATTTCTCAATTTTCTTTTCGTAGCAACTTTATCCTGTAGAATTTAGTCTAAAATAGAGATAAAATATACAATTTATTTACTTAGGTTCGGGATGAATGGACAAGGTGGAATCTAAGACTGGGAAATATACCAGTGTCTCTAAATGGTCGTGAATTGCCGCCCGAAGAACTATATTTTGGGAACGGCTCAAATAAACTGGGTCGAGGAGGTGACTTCACTGAACTGTGCAAGAGTATGTTCCTTACAAATTTACAATGTAGTCAATAATTTTTGTTTTAAACATTTAATAATTTATTATTACTTTTTGTTTTTCCCAATAGAGCACCCAATGTGTAAGACAATTCCCTTAAACAAATGGGTCATTATAGTTTCTTCACGTTTTGCAGACGCGGCTGACAGACTTGTTAGTACAATGAAAGACCTAAAAGGTATAGGAATGCAAGCAGGGCCGCCGAAGATGTAAGTTTTGATTTGATTATTTGATAATAAATTTTGTAGTTTGAGAAGTTACCAGTTGTGTTGCGCAACAACTTTTTGTTCAGAATTTGTTTACTCTATAAGCATTTTCAGCCAAATAGATGCTTAAGCGTAATAGATACAATAGAAAGTAGAAAATATTTAAAATAAATTCGAATTTGAATATTTGGAATTAGGAATTCGATATATATATGTTTTAATCTAAACTACGTAAAAGCTAATTTCTAACAAGTAATGCTGTATTCGCCACATGGCTTTTGCATGAATCTATTCCGGAATATTTCTGGATTGAAAACATTACATTTATTTAACTGCTGGGTTTTGTGATATCGCCAGCTTGTCAGCTTCCTATATTCATTAAAAAACAGTATTGAACTTTTATTAACAAACTAACCTAAATTATCTTGTTGAATATATATAATAATAAAGGAATAATTCTGTAGTATTCAGCTGCCTCGAGATCGCGGTCAAAATTACGCCGATGGAATCGAGGAAGCGGTTAGGGAGTACCGTGAAAATTTGCAGTTGATTGTGGCAATATTGCCAAACAACAACAAAGATACCTATGCTGTTGTTAAGAAGCGGTGCTGTCTTGAGTATGGAAGTTAGTACACGTTGTTTCTTTGTCGTACAATTAGAATACAAATTACAAATAAAATCGTTTGACATAGAATGCTTGGTGATGATTGCAGTAATTTTCAAATTTTTTTTGTTTAGTTTCGTCACAATGCTTGTTAGTCAAGAATACTGAACCTTTTAGAAAATTTCGATCTGTCTGCACTAAGCTGGTGCAGCAGATGAATGCTAAACTTGGCGGACAACCGTGGGTTATTTCTATTCCCTTGAGGGTATAAAGACAATATTCTATTAAGCTGTATTCTGTTTAATCGATTTCGTGTAACGTGACTTCACAGTTAAATTATCACTTTCAATAGGGTTTAATGATTCTTGGTTTTGATGTGTATCACTGTGGAAAAAACAGAGGACCAAGTGTTGGTGCTTTAGTGGCATCCATGAACAAAGAGGTATCGTCATATTATAGCACTACTTCATTCCACAACAACCGAGAAGAATTAGCTAGCAATTTGTGCACTGACGTTACAAGTAAGCCTAATTCGTTTTATGAAAATAATAAATAATCTCAAAATTTAAATACCTAACATAAATTGTCCCTCTTCTTTTTTCTCAATTTAGAATGCCTCCACGCTTATAAATTATTAAATGGAAGTTTACCAGATCGGATAATAATGTACCGCGATGGAGTTGGAGAAGGTCAACTAACATTTGTTTACAACACAGAACTTCAGCAGATTGAGGTAATGCTTTTCGCTTTATGGCGCTACGACTATTATGCAGTTCTTCAATATTCTAAAACCTGGGATTTTAAGGTGTTTATAAAAATTAATGCTTTATATTTAGAATGCAGTAGAAAGTGTTTACAATTCCTTCGAAGCTGCTAAGCCAAGATTCACATTCATCGTTGTCACGAAGAGAATCAATGCTAGGATCTTTCAAAGCGTCAAACCCAAGGGACTACAGAATCCACCTGGTGGCACAGTGGTTGATGACGTCATAACTCTCCCAGAGAGGTTATTTCGTAATTTTTTATTTTCAGCATTTTTTATTGCTTTCAATTAAACTGAGTGATTTACTTTTTCTGTAGATTCGACTTTTATTTGATTCCACAAAGTGTTCAAAGAGGAAGCGTCAGCCCAACGTCATACAATGTACTGGTGGACCACCAGGGTTTAGATGCAGACAAATTGCAGCGCTTGACATACAAATTGTGTCATGTCTATTATAATTGGTCAGGGACTGTCGCTGTTCCTGCACCTTGCCAGTATGCACATAAGTTGGCATATTTGACTGGCACTGCTCTTGGAAGTTCTTGCTCTAACCGCTTGACCCACCATCTCTACTATTTATAAATAGTACAACGAAGGACGAAGGTAACGCTAGCGTTTCGCCTTTCGTACACTGCCAACTGAAGTTTAAAACTTTTCTAGAATCGGGGTTGAGGTTGATCCTAGCTTTCCATTTGGAAAATAACATAATGGTTACTAAATTGCCGTAAACAATTTTAGGTTACCTTTCCAAGTTAATTGAAACTATTATTAGAAGGTTTCTATTTAGACGTTTTGGTAGACTTTTATCAGTAGCTTAGTACATTTAAACCTTTTGACCACATAAAATATTTAGCTTATAGCATGTGACCATTACCAATTTCAATTTTTCGTAGATGCAGAGTATGTTGTAGACTCTAGTTAGAATGCAGAATTCTTTTATAATAGTTAGTTAAATATTACAAAAGTTAGTTTAGCTGTTTTCTCTCTGCACTTCCCGTCTTCATTTTAATCAATACCTATTATTCATGCCCCATTGTTGCTGTTTATTTATGAAAGCGTGACTATCATTTGTCGCTAAAGATATGGTTATGCAAAAGTAAGGGGTCCGATTTAGTTGGTAAAAGAATAATAGGAAATATTATTATAGGAAAGTAACATAGTCTATGGGAAAGTAAAATACGAACAACCGAAAACAATAAGCAAATTAAATAAATAAATTGCAAAGGTTTTTAATATTTTATTATCGCAATTTATCAAAATGAATTCCACGGGGAATTATTGTTTCAACTAAAAACGGTAAATATTTTTGATGTTGAGATATTCGTTCACTAAGCCACAGGGAATTTTACAATTTTCTATATTGACGTATACGATACTTATTATTCATGTTCTGAACTGAATCTGAATGTCTCTGTCGCGATTGCGAAGTGGTCTATTGCCATTGAAATGATCTGAAGACATTTTTTATCATTTTATAAAATAATTTTTTTAATTCAGTTGATTACGTGTTTTTAGTGATTTTTTCAAATCGTTACTATAAAGGATTTTACTGCATAATTTATTTGCTGTATGCATATTGAAGCACATTTTAACAATCTTTCCAACATTTAAAATGCCTTTAAAGTACTAAAGTACAATTGGACAATATAGCTTATCAGGAGTTTTTATGTATGCATATTGGTAATCTCAAATTTTTCATTTTTTCAAGAATGGTAGTCTTAAATGTGTTCCAATTTACTCAACTGCCTTTAAATTCCGAATGTTTAAGGTATTGCTCAAGCTCAAGCTAGTTTTTTGTTAGTAAGAGGGGCCATGACAACTAAAAGCACCTTGAATAACGTTTTATTATTTGTATGAATGAACCTCTTTTAAATGTCATTGATGCGACAACGAAGAATTTTGTACACAAACGAATCGACACCCACCGACCCATCTAAAGCTTTTTATGCACTACAGAAACTGTTCCTGCACATTGTTATTTTAGGCTAATATTAAAGTTAAAATTTATGTGTTAGCTAACTGTTAGCTTGGTTGAATTAACTTAATTCTGATTATTATTAATCCTATGGTCATATACATAACATAACATGATGTCAAGAGTGATACAGTGACTGAAAGAAAAAGGAAGACACAAAATTTTTATCAGCTTAAAAACAAGTATCTCAATCACTTAAATGACTCAATATATTTAGATCAAGCTTCAAAGATCTTCATGAAATCAAGAAAAAAGTGTCGCGAATGTGTAAGACTATGCATGAAAAAATCATTTATTCAATATTGTGTTTGTGTAGTTTTAATAGTGTAGTAATTTCTATTGCCCCCAATTTAAACGCTGTTATAAATCATGAATCAAACCATGTGGTATATCAATTGAAGATTTTTAATAGAATTTTTCTATTACCATATTTTTGTCAATAGAGTGGATGTCGCTAGTGCACTGTACTGTGGGTGGGCTGTGGTCAAAAGATTTGTATTTTATAATGGAAATGTGTACGAAGCATACAAATCAAATGCGACATTTATTTATAATGCAAGTCTTTTTTAACATCTCTAAAAATGAGTCAGTGCACTAAATTAAACTCATGAGGCAAAAATATTGTTAAAAATGGAATCATTGGCTTGATTAATGAATTTAGGTACTATATTTTACCGTATGTATGATGATGAAAAGTATTGGGGGCCTAACTATTATAATATTATATTAGATTGAAATGCAATAGTAATAGTGTGTAATAGTGTAATAGTATGCTTTTAATTTTGACAAAATATGTTGGGTACCAATTACAAGTGTTTATGATATTGTCCTAGTTTATTTATGTATTAAAATAAGGTGTCCACAGAAGGGGTTGTTGACTAGTATATTAGTTCTTTGTGGGTGTGTGTAATGTAAACTTATCATGAAACAACGAGATCTTGCCAAACGGTTGTACTATTGTTAAATGCAAAATATTTTAGAGTATGAAATTGCGAATACTATAAAGATTTCGAGGGGTTGTAATGTAAGTAATAAGAGCTTTCAATGTTTAAAACTATTCCATCCTACTTCCATATGTGCAATACTGTTGAGAATATGAAACTAAAACTCTATTACGTTATAGTCAAAATTAACTTTTAAGATTACAGCAACATAGAAAATATGAATTTTAAGACATTTATATGCGATATGATATGAAGTGTATGTTGTTAAGTTTTTAAATACTTTATTATTTTCAAAATGACTAAATGATATGCTATATAGTTAGCAAAAATCTATATTTTATAGAGGTGTGGAAAACGTTCGACATACAAACTACTGTCAACGTAAAAGATTTCAAGAATATGGCATTATCTGCCCTTACATAATGATACATTAAAATCTGCAATGCAAAATGTAAGATTGTTTATGGTCTGTTGTAATAAATGTACGTTTCATTTGTCTCTATCGTAAAAAATCGACTAATTACATATTCTGTCTACACTCTTGTACAAACGATTATGTGAATCTTAACACTGCAAAATAGCATTACAGCATGCATAACAATACATAGTGCATAAAGTAACTCCATTTAAAAAGATTTTACAAAACGATGTTGCTATTTTTGATAGTGGGCCAAACTTTTCTACTTTCCCTTTGATTTCAGAAGTTTACTGCTGCAGGGTTGAAAGAGGGAAGTGGTGAACAGTGGATAAAAATTCATATTACTGGGGTATAAGCTTCTGGATGAACGGACAATGCTCTTAACTGTATCATAAATATATTCTCAATTAATGGGGCGAATAATTGATTGGGTTGCATAATCATTCCAAGTAGAATTGATAAATATACAAATGAACATAAACCAGACAAGCAGGAGTTTTTTGTCAGGACAGGTGAAACAAAATAAATATCTCCATCTACCTATACACTATAAATTTTGTTACTCCTTTGTATATTTCACATTTGTAATTGTAATTACTTAGGCTTTATACATGTATAGCAAAATGAGAATCTTCTGTTAGGTACTCAGACTCAGTTGCCTCTCTTTCATTGCCTTTTGTACAAACAAGTAATGTCTCGTACAAGATAGTAATACCATGGTCGAATTACTTTAGCACTACAGATATAGACACACTACCTAATAACTATTAGCACCTAGGTATTCTTTTATCAACATAAGATTTTAATACATAATTATGTGATGTGTGTAATAATAGGCAATAAGGAACAAGAATAGTAAAATCATTTGCATAAGTTATAAGGGATTTTTCCATGATTACATACAATTGGCAAATACCATTATCTATAATTGCTATTTTAGTATTGCATTTACATGCCCACTTGAGCAGAAAACTTTACGAATGAACAGTTTGGATAAATCTTATCGTAATAAAAATGCGTTCAATAAAAAATTCGCCGTGTTTCATCTCTTTAGTTTTTCTGATATTGTTAGTGGCTGCTATCAAATCTGAAAATGAAGTAGAAAAAAATGGAATTGAAGAAGAACCATCTGACGATAATGATTTGGAGGATGCCGGATTAAAACTCATGGTTCCGACAAAAAATAGTAAAGTTCTGCGAGTAGCGTATTATGTCAGCAAATTCATGGTAAGACTAACTATAGTACTCAAAGCAAATTAAATTGCATGCATTTGGAAGAAATTGAATTAAAGAATTATTGTAACTAAATATTGTTATATACCTATATACATGCACATGTAAGTAACGTAATAAACTTATGTGCACATTTAGGCAGACTGGGATACAGCAGGGAAATATTGTGCAGATGTCAATATGAAATTGGTAGCAATCGAAGATGTTTACGAAGACAGTGATATTGTTGGGTATCTGAAAACTCAAAGTAAGAAAAATTGTTTTTAAAAAGTATAATAAAATCCCCACTTCGCTAAATCAGGGTTAAAAGAATTTTAAAAAATTAAAAGATTGCCGTACCTCTGATTTTAATTTTCCCGAAAAACGTGCCCTTTTATTATAAATAACGACTTTTTTTCGGATTAAAATTGCATATCTGTTGGTCTTTTAGAAAATGGATGTATTGATAATGCAATATCATGTGTGTGTAGATATTTTGCGAGCATGGACATCCGGGAATGATTTGGTAATCAACGGCAGGTACATTTGGTCTGCGACTCTTAAACCGTTTTCATATTCGAATTGGCACAACAGTCAGGTTCCGAAAGATGAGAGACGTGCTTGCGTTTTCACTGCCACGGATAAATTTTGGAATGATGGAACATTTGGCTGGGATGAAGATTATTGCAACACAAAACATCATTTCATATGCGAAGAACAGCTTTAATAGCTTAAAAATACAACCCACCATTTTATGAATTTGATCAAAATGAAATTACAAAGTTAACTGGTTATTTGATTACGGTAGTATGGTAAAGGAGTTTATGGTTTTTTCAAAAACAATAAAGATATTAAAAATTCTTTTTGTGAAACATGATAATGACAGCATTCGGTTAAGGTATTTATAGAATTTTGTTTTGGTTAAGTAAGCAAGGTCAATTTGTGTAAAAGCTTTATATAAACTAATACACTATTTCTGTTCTGTATAGTTCAAAATAAATGTTTCGATAAATCGAAGTGTATATATATCTTAGGTCGCATATTTTCGACAAAATATTTTAAGTGTAATTTAGAACTAATACTATTGGAAAATTCATACTGCATAAAAGTCATTCCCGATTGACTGTTCGTTCTTCCAAGTTTGCACGTTCTGCATTGAAAGGAATAGAAAACCTTTCTACCCGCGACATTTAAGAGTATGATCATGATCGCTCTCTAAGAAAAGTTTGTTGTAGTAATTTTATCTTAGATTTCAAAAATTGACAATATAACAGTGAAGAATCCAAAAATAATCGCATAATGTTCGTTAATCGATTTGTTTTGCGATTGTTTCCAACTGCAAAAAGTAAAGTAACAGCTAATAGTGTATGCCTTGTAAAGCATATAGCTGAATTATCATACTGGACAACTTCATCGAACTCCGCACTATTTGGAATAAAAACTGATGGTCAACTGGGTTGTAGAATTTTAAATAACCTCCCGAAGCCCATTTTTGAATGTTCAAAAAAATTAGCCCATACCATGAAAACCATTGAAACAGACGCTCAGCATTTTACTTTATTGAAAAAATCAGAGAAACGAATGATTCGTGAATGGGACCCCAAATGTAAGATATATCGAACTATTTCATTGTTATGGGTATTTTTCGGATATTTATTGCATGTATATAGTACCCTTAGGATTTCAATAAATAAGATGTCCTTAATTTACATAGTGCACAAATTAGAAATGGAAAAGCTAGGACTAAACGAAGTAGTCGAAGAAGATGACTACGCCAGGGAATTACGCTTACAAACAGAAAAGATACAGCAGAATGGTATGTTTCTAATTCCATATTATTTCACGATATATACTACTCTGAACATGCAATTTGGGGTAAAAGAAAGGAGGACCTCTATATATATTTATATTTATATGTATATTCTCAATATATTTTTTGTACTCTATTAACTCTATGATTTTACAACTAACAAAACTTTATTTTACTACTTGTTTCAGCTGTCTTAACAGAAATTGAAAGTCAACTTTCAAACCCTCATGTACCACTATTTGCTGTTGTTCAAATAACTGGTAGGCAATATAAAATTAGTGAAGGTGATATTCTGATAATACAAGGTTACTGGGCCCCTGATGTTGGGGACCGTCTCCGTTTCGAAAAGGTGAATTGTGACTTTTAATCGTGTAGCTTTTAATTATTTTCAATCTAAATCTAAAATAAAATTTAATCATAATCTAAATACATTTTGTATTTATTAATTTTCTAAAGTGCCATTATTATTGATTTTTCATACAAATATACTCAAGATTCTTCTAGTCGGAAGTTCAGATTTCACTTTAGTTGGACAACCAATGATAGATTGGACGAAGTTTCGAGTTGAAGGCACTGTAATTGAAAAAACTTTATCAGAATTGAAATTACATTTCGTCATGAGAAGGAGAAATAACTACCGCAGGCTAAATTGTAAGTATTCTTTGGGGAAAATTCTAATTGCATCTTTGCATCTACGAACGAAAGCTGAATGTAATAATACCATTGTAAATGCAAAGTAGTAAAATAACTATTGTATGTGAATTACAGTTAACAAGTTTCCTTACACAATGCTACGGATAACCAAAATTGAATATGACCATCAACAATTGGACTAATCAATAGGATTAAAAAACTGAAATTCAATAAAAACGTAAAGATTTCTAAATTTTTTTAATTCCTGCTTCTGCAGCAAGATTGTAAGTATTCCAATTGGGAAGACAGTGTTAGAGGTTTAATATGAGTCATTATATACAACCATTTTGTATAAATGTATTTAGGTATGTATGTAATTAGTTATCTTTTTTAACTACAAAACTTTTTGCCATCATATTTTGGAATTTGGAAATAGTTAAATAGTGTATGGACCAGTCGCCCATACATATTATCTATAATAATGAACTATTTATTGCATTTAGTATTCAACTGTTATAGTTATAAATCAATGTAGTGTGATTGCAACTTGTATTAAAAATGTTGTTATGCTTAAACTAAACAGGTATACCTGTATGTATGTAGAAGACCTTTTGAATTGAATTAGTGGATACTTATTATTTTAGATAATAGCTATAGATACAACATGCATTTGAATTGCTAGTAATGTAGTCATGAATGATGTGCCGTGTTGGTTCTTTAAGAACTAGATTCGCCTTTGCAAAATGTTTTGGTTATAGGTCAATGAAAGGATAAAGTAAGATAATAATGATAACAATAACATATATAGACTTACTACTTGGTTATCAGGTTAAGGTTAAAAGTTTCTTTTCAAAAGCTTGGTAGCTGTTTTGACTTAGAATTTTTTTACTGTAGATTTTTAAACGACTTGAATCGTGTAGACTGATTTAGAAAACATAATTTTCTGATATGGAGTATGGTATTTGTTTTGAGCTTTTCTTTGCATTATGTGGGTTTTCAAGATACGTGGTGGTGCTTCCATCCAGCTACTATATAAGCGCAAGAATTTACGAGGGAAAGAACCTAAAAGAAATGAAATATGAGTTACAAATTTTTGAGGTTTTTGTTTGTCGATTATACATTATTGTGTTATGTCGTTGTGTAACGTGTATTTGATAAATAGTTAGAAATATCTTACAGCGGAAAAAGACATGTCGACAGTAAGCATGTGATGCCCAGCGTATCTCAAGTCAACAATCATCCAAGAGTACAGTGCGGTTACAAGTAAAATAAATACGCCGGCACCGAAAGCGAAAACCTTTGCCTGGAAAAACATGAAATACAATTGCCCAAACCTCAAACGAATGAAAACAAATTCGTAGCAAACTTGGCGCATTAATAATTAATTTTTTTTCTTCTGTTCAACTAAATTTTGACAAGGGAAAACCAGGAAAAGGTTTTAAAAATTCGTAACTCACCATTAATTTTGTAAGTGAACTGACTAAGCAAACATCCACTATAATTTGTAGGAGTAGTGATATCATAGACCCGATGAAGCAGATTACGATCACCGAAATGTAAAGCGCTGCTCGGCCACGTTCCGTATCACGATACGCTTGTCCATAACTTGCTATGTAGCCTAAATGGACGTTCGTACTCAGAACCGCTGCTATAATACCCAGTATCTGCAATTATTTAACAATTAGCATACACATTTACTGGTATACAGCTAGTATCCCTCCTACTATCTGATTGTATGGAATATTGAAGATAATAATAATAATAATGTAATTGTAAAGCATATGTTGAATTCCATACTATTTCAACTATAGTAAAAAGACCACTCCATTTACACAGTGCATTGATTTTGCAACCTATTACACAACACATTTTTAAACTGATAATTTACTAAATAAAAGTCGCCAATTATTTAACCTAATAAATGTAGCATTGAAATGATCAAGGAACACAAAATAATTTTGGGAAAACAGTGTAGAATATAAGGATCGCTATAAAAAACCTAGTAATCATTTTGGTGTGTTGGTAAATTGATTATGTCATAGTGATACCATGATAATTTATTTTGAAAACAGTAAAAAATGAAAACGCCCATACAAATAGAACATCCCATTTGCAGACATTTTAAAACCAGAGAATTCACCGCATGCTTTTAGAGAATCTTGCTTAAATCTCGAGGAAATGGCTAATTGATGTCGACAAGGAAAAACTAAACTATTAAACCAAACATGAAACTTTTGTGGAGTTTCCTGTTAGGATTGTGTATTCTAGACAATCCGTTTTATTCACTAATAGTGTCAGTGTCCGGTCAATCAAGCGGCAATAATACAACCCTCGGTGTGAAAAAGTTAAAATTTCGTGAGCTGCACAGATATAGAAAAGTGCATTGGTGCCTTACCGGATGGGATGAACCTGAACTTCATCAGTGGCCATTCAATCAATTTGTACCCTTACTTCGAAGAGGAACGCAGCGATTTCATATATCAGAAGATGTTCGCTACTCGTTAAAATTCTATGAGATAAAAACAGAGCAAAAGGATATGGGAAATAATGGAGGCCTGTACAAAACTGTTCACATTATTTTTAGTGCTGAAGAGCGAAGGGATATAAATGCAAATATTTTGGAGAAGTGGAACCCAATGCCAATAGAAGGCCTCATCATTCAGGCCAATTACAATCCAGACTCGCTAGGCATGCCAGCAGGGGAATTTATAGAAATGGGCAAGGACGTTATATGTCAAGACTGCAATGCCACGCATTGGGGTGATGTAGTACCTTGTCGAAAAAGATCTATTGTACATATGGTGGTAAGTTATTTGCAAATTATATTTATTTTTAATCCTGACAAAATTCAAACCGTTTCATTTCCATTATTATTATTACGCTCTGTTGTAGCATCCAACGGTTTCCGTGTTCCACCATGAAATGAAACCTGTGAAGTACATTCGTAGGGTAAAAGTTGTGGGGAAACAGTCCGAAGTTCACGTAGATTTCAGATGGTACAACCCTAATTGCGCGGAAACCAGAAGATTTGTTTTCTAGTACTTCTAGTATTCTTAAACTTAAATATTATTATTGTATGTTTACAATTACATTGCATGATGATGTTCCGTAACTATTGTATTAAAAAACGTTTTCGGTTTAAGTTTATTGGCTGTCCGAAGTTTTGAAAGCAACCTGTACGATGTCATAAAGATGGGTCCTTATGAAGGTAACAACAAAGATGTCTAAATAAAACATGGTAAAATGATTAGAAAACATTCTAATGATTGATGTATTGTGCTCCATACTTTCAGTCGCTGTTCGAGACCAAAATTACCAATCCGACATATCTCCATCGCCTTACTTTCTAGTATATTCGCAAAATGCAACTTGCCATGGTGCATCATCAACAGATATTCAAACAGAACACCCACTGAAATTTAATCCGTTCGAAATGAGTAGCAAATACGACTGCTGTACCCAAAACGAAAGAAATCCCAGAAACCCTAGTTTGAAATTATATCAAAATGTGGATCCATCGTTTAACTGCACAGCAGCTGCCAGTGGAGCATCTGCTAAAAATCCATTCACAATTAATCTAGGCTCTGAGTCCTGGATATGTGGTTTTCCAGCTCCTATAAAATGTCGGTATAATAGTCCTCATGAAAAAGCTGATAAGTACTATACGCAATGCGAACCTTGTCGTTACCCGGAATCAACAACAACCGTTCTCCCAACAAAGAAACCCCACACTTTGATTAAACGAACGATTCATGGAATGCTCATGATTATGACTAATTTTTGCCTCCAGCCAATTGTTATTTACATTGCTAGATTTTATAAGGAAACCTATAACACCATTGTGGGCAAAGGTACAAAGAGTTGGTATTGGGTAAGTACAAAATAATATGTATCCATAATACTATACCAAATAAATATAACTGAAATATACGTGACAGCTAATTATAATCTTGTACCGCTTGTACAGATGCATATGCTTGGAGGTATGGTCTCCTCCACAATGGTATATTTTGGATATTTCTCTGGAGGTTCTGAAAAAGATTTTAAAGCTCACGTCATTCTAGGAAATATATATATCCTGATATTGGCATTTTGCTATATGACTGCCTGGGGTAGAAATAAAAATTCTTTAATAAATATTATAATGGAATTTTGCCACGGTTGTTTGGGATATACTGTCATCACAATGGCCAGTAAGTATTACTTTTCAAAAATAATTTATTCTGCTCCTGTAACCACATTGGTGTTAAGGCATGTTTTAAGTAGAGTTTCAAAAGTTTAAGTAAAGTTTTTGCTCACCTAAGAACTGGCAATTATTTATTTTTAGTTGTCAGTATTGCTACAAGTCCGAACTTAGGAGATGCGTCTAAGCTCTGCATTTACTTAATGGTGGGATTTCAAGTCATCTTTATGATGGCCATGACGGTATACATAACTAAATGCAAAAAAAGTTGACATAGAATTATGACAGCGATGTAGGATGTATTTATATACTTCATCAAAAATTAATATACCAAAGCACAGAAAATTTTTTAATTTTAGTGTCACATTTGCTGTCTGGACAAGGAATTTGGAATGAAACCCAAACGGCGACATTTTCCTACAATTGAAGCTCGCTTTGATGAAGTAAAAGTTCCTGTAAGTGAATTAAAACCTCCTTGAGTACTATATCACTTCTTCCTTTCCTAAACTTCCTTTCTTACATTCCTTTCTGAATACGTAAAATATGTATGTATGTAGCACGGCTTCAACAGTTTTAATTTGTTTTAACATTTTTAATTTACTTCAATTTTTCTGCTTAATACTTTATTTTAGGGAGGAAAGTTCCGCAAAACCATGCTGACCATTTTTGCCTTTACAACTTTTACGCTATCATTAACATCAACGTTTATAGAATAAGATTTTTGTGTTCCTTTACTATGTATTTAGGGTGATAAAATAATGTAAGTTGAAACTTGATTATTTTGTGTCAAAGTGTATCAAAGTGTTGTGGTACGAACGTACAACGGTCCTAATATTATTTAATGTACTGAATTTATGTTACATAAGAACCAATAAAGGCTAAACGCTGATAGTACCATAATACATCGGTAGTAAAAAATGTGGTACAGTTTTTATTACAATTATTATTCCCATCCCATTTTAATAATTTTACTACATATCAGTGACTCATTTTCATAAACAGATTAAAATATACAAAACTGAAGCTGATTTAATTTAGATAAGCAGTGAGCTCCGAATGTTGACTTGCAAGAAACATTGTTGTGGTGGCATAGTCTAAGACGGAGATACAAATCTACATCTAGTATTTTCTTTTTTGTCTCAGATATTGTCATAAATAACTTCTTTAGTGTGCACTGTAACTGTACCCCGAGAGTTTGTGGCAACACGAATACTTTGTGCTTTGTAGCTATCTGGGGAAGATACTGTAATATATCCTCGAACAAATTCGTTCCGTTTCACGGTAATTAATAAGTTACTGATATCTCGGGATAAAAGAATTTGATCTTGAGGAGTGTAATTGCTTATTTGCATTGAAACCATAGAGTCGATAACTCCTACGGTAGACACGACAGGTCCACTGACTTTTATTGTAACATCGTCAACTTGAATAAGACTCATTGTTTTGCCATTCCGTGCAATTGATATGAAACTGATTTATAAAATCCGGTATATTATTTTCTGAAGAATAGTTAATTAATTATATAAATATGGTGGAAATTATAAAAATGTCTTTTCACTTACTTACTTGGGCCCCTGCTTCATGAAAATATCCACATTCGACGATTCATTGTCATATGTGGATAGTTTTTGACGTGATAACAACTTGACAAAGTTTTTAATAGCATAATGCTGAAGGAACTATTTATATAGATTAATTTTGTCAATTACTTTAAATATCAAGCATACTTTTAGACTTTTAATCTTATTCCTAGAATCAAATGTGATATTTAACAAATTCGATATTAAATTACCACTTCAATAAATCCGAAGCATAACAGTCCCAGCTCCTGCATACCGTAATACATTATGGTATCATACTCGGAATTGTAACACCCATTTCTCCATAAGTAATCTGCATGGACATATTCATGGGAACAAAATCCAACCTAGACAGCCAACATTACAAAAACAGTGTTTAGAAACAATCAAACAATTGGAAACGTTTGCAAGTTTGCTGTAAAAATTCTTACATTACTGTCACAACACGATTCGGGATAAAAATCTATACTGGAATCCCAATCTGTATAAGTCTTGATACCACAACATTTCTTCTGTATTTAAATTCGAACATGTCAAAACCTCGGGCGATCCAATACGCATGGTTATCTTTTCAAAAGGATATTATGAGACATGACTTACGGTATATTGTGTAATGTTCCATCGATTTTGCTGAACTTTTGTAACATTAGTAGCAAAGTTATTTAACTGCGTAATCATGGTCGCGTTTAGCTTCACGACATTAAGTATAAACAGAGTTGATGCAATCGGAGTTAGGAAGACAAACGCAATGACATCAAAAACAGCTATGTACTTTAGCTAAACCACAACAATAGAATCAATAGATCACTTTTATCGAAATTAGTTTCATACTAAACCATATTTAATAACGAAAATTGAAAATGTAATGCACTTACGGACAAAAAACACGGGTTTGGGCATATCTTGACCAGAATACAGATAATTATCAAAATTTGAATAGCAGAGAGACTCGTAAATAAAATGGGTACTATAGGGCAGGCCAACTCCGTCAAGCAGTCTTCTTTGTAGCTGATGCAGTTTTTAAGCTTACACACTGATCCGAATTGGTTGAGTAATGATTCCCAGGCAAAGGTATGTGGAATAATAAAAGATATGACCCGGTACAACCACATCCATAAAGCCCCTCGAACCTGAAAAACATTAATTATGACCTACAACAATTCAGTAAACAGTATACATAAAGTACTGCATCCTTCAAGAACATTATTTACCGAGATTTTTGGCAATTATCTAGGAATGTAGAATAACTAACCATATGAGCCAGAATTGCGAAGTAAATCCATAAACGGATGTTCCATTTTTGATATGTTATCCCAGCATGGGTTTTTTTGGGCCGTTTCGTATTTGCAACCTTCTGCCTGACAGTATTTCTCTTCGGTAATTCCGAATCAGGTATAGCTGGTACGGCTGGTACGCAACAAATTCCTCCATTCTTAGCATTCGTAATTTTGAAACTATAATTCGTGTTCATTGCGAGGAAATAATATTCGATAACTAGAAATACTATTCGAAAGAGACGACACGACGACAGTAATATATAATATGTGAAAATGAACGATAAGGATCTGTTATAATTCTTATAATATATCAGTTTTAGTTGGATCCAACGTTCTCGGGTGTTCTTCGAATTTGCTATATACCACTTAAAAACACTGATTAGCTTTGAATTTCAAATTGGCGCCATATCGATATCTTTGTTCAACCTCAACTTTGAAAGCAACAATGATTGGAACTCGTTTTTTACTGTAATTCATCACTGTATAATTTAATTTAAACTGATTACATTACAAATAATCCAACTATTGTGTCTGTGTATCTGCTATTACCCACATCGTTTGTATACTCTCTAATTTTGACAATTAACTGAAAATTTAAGTTTTAAATAAAATATTTGCTGCCACTGCCAGTTAGCCAGAGACAGTTCGTAAAGCAGAAGCAGAAAAGGTACAAAACTCAACATTTGGTTGGATACGTAATACATCCTTAGATAGTCTTAGAATTTCCAAGCTTCTTCCAAAATGATTGTTCCAAAGTAGTCACGAACGGCTCTCAAATTGTCAACTTGCAAATCCGGAGGAAGGTGAACAACTTCTGAGACTACTTTAGCATTAGCTTGTTCGGTTTTTAATCTTTCTCCACAAACCTATAAAATTAAGACAGACAAAGATTATTTATACAGCTTCAGTTTTACCACTTAGGTTAGATGTCAAGGGTCACAGAGGGTACTTACTAGAAGTTTTCGTCCTTGTAAGGTAAACGTTATCTCCTCATCCTCAAATCCAGCCATATCAACAAAAAATCTATATCTCTGTAGTGTTTCTATTGTATCCACTCCATTCAAAGATACACTGATACAAAAATTGAAAACAATTCATAAGCTTTTCACAACCTTAATGTAAATGTTTATTTCAATTTAAGACTACCAACCGTAATTCATGGGGAGATCCAAACGAGTTCTTGAGTGGACCTGGTTTATGTGGAGTAGGAATCCCGATAATTCCCTTGTCAATGTAAAGAGGCTCTTTGTCTAGAGGCGGAGAATGGAGAATAGCTGAGTCTGTCATTTGAATTTGTTTTTCTATTTCTTTATTCTTTCTCCTTTGTGCTTTGTCCCCGTAGGCGACAATATTAATTTGACTATGAGTGACATTATGTCCCGTGAGTAATTTAGTTTTGAGATGACGCACTTTCGTCTTTTGGTCCAATTTGGAGTTTAGATGCACTGGAACTGGAATGTCGTGGATGTACACTCCATTCTGATATTTACCTCTTGGACGAAGGGATTTCGGATTTGAAGTGCGATCTGGAAGTTGATAATGGTAAGCACCTCTATCTTTTGAATAGGAAATCACCATTTCACCATTGTATCCTTCAGCAGGATCATGTTTTCGTCGCATCATTCTATTATGATCTCCTTCGAACGGCACATACTGGCTTCGTCTTGCAACAGCCCCATTGTTCAAAAACGACATTGTTTATAGCAAAAATGGGATTTTGCTGCGAAATCCTCTCTCTATTACCAATTGCCTAACTTATACTTAAGAATTTTTAATTTTTACTGAATCCAAATCATATAAATTCACATTTCTGTGATTAGTACATTTTTTATTTAATTCTATAACGAAACGAGCTAAATGTTAAAGTGCATCCTGAAAAATACTATAAACTTTATCACCCCTCGGATGGTATATTCCGTTTGTTGTCATGGACAAAGAACCGCTGCACCTTATCATTGCGTTTTCTGAACAAAATGAGGTCGATGATCCTTTCGGGTAGGTTTAGTGTATAGAGTCTAGTTTTTGCTTTAGCATTAGTATACTACTGTGGAATCATGTCAGCATTTCCCAATAAAGAAAGTTTCCGAGTAAAGATTATATGAGAATTCAATTTATTTACTGGTAGCAGGAAGATTAGTCACATTATGATCATAGTAATCAAAATATGTGAGGTAAACCATGAAAAACTAGAAAAATGGGCTTCCTTTATCTTAAGTAACGCAGACTTAAGTTTAAATTGCTTCCTGTCTGTATTATACTTCCATTATAACTTTTAGAGTGACTCTGTACGAGGTACTTGCATAAAACCTGTGTGGTGATGTTGATGTTACACATTCTGTTAAATACATTCCTACTTGTAATAGATTTCGAAGTACGTACTTAGTTAAATGTATGAACTTTTTGAATGTCTATAGCCGTCTGTCAAACTAAAGAGGATGCTTTATGGTATGCAACAATGCTGTACGTAAATTCAAATCTCATGGTGTAGGTATTTTAAGGAAACTTTATTGTTTGCGACAAAAGTCTTGGAAGAAATAGTGTAGATGCTTCGCAGCTGAACTACTACATAAGTATAGAATGCAGCCAGGCATATTGTGTACATCACGAAGACGCATCTGACAAGAGAGATTACCTACATTAAATGGATGTTTCGCTGGTTTCTTCTTGCATTATGTTGAGACTTGTATGGGATTGCCAGTTGTTCGGCTGATGTGACGGTTTGCTTTTCTCTGCGTTGCTTTTTGCTTTGCATAAGTATCACATCTCTTTAAGGATACTTAGAGTGCCCTCATTCGTCTAAAAGGCTTAAGGACATGTGTACAGATATATCAAGAAGATTGGTCGTTGTCTTTGTGAAGAAATGTGACTTTCTTACTCTATGTGGTTGTAAATGTAATTTTATTTCAAGACAAGGGAATAGTTAATGAAATGCAATGCAAAATGCTATTACTTATACTTGGCGTGGCATGGGATTGGAGGGAATGCAAGATCCAAACAAACCTTTAGTAGTTTCCTTCCTACAGATACCTAACTAAATAATTATGTACAATATAAGATGCAACTCACTAGTATAAGGTAGAAACACAGAGAGACTTAACTCCAACCTACAATACTATAACAGTAATGTAACCAGCGCAGCGAAGGATTTCGTTCCTAATGTGGTAATAGTACTGTCGGGTCCAAAATGAAGTTATAGGTAGTTAGTATCTATATGGCACTATTATGGTGCGTAGGGTGAGGTGATGTGATGGTCGGATGTCGGATCGGAGAAAATTATTTCAGTTGGGCTTTGTGCTCAGATGACTTGTCTTGAGACACATGCCCAGCAGATGTTGATTCTACACGAACGAATGGAATACCTCACTTAAAGAAACTTATCGCTCCTTAGAACCTTTCAATATGTGCACTAATACGTTGCAATACATTATAATATATCATGATAGCATTATAAATCTCATTTTGTGTACTAATAGGGCCATATTCAAGCTGTTAGTGATATGACTAGTACAAGAGCAGAAATGAAGCAAGAGTTAACTCCTTGTGCTGTATTTCAAGCAGTTAGTGAAAGATTAAACCTTAGGGAGGTAATTCCTGGAATAAAATGCTTTTAAGTAGGTACGTATATTTTTTGATGCGTGTAGCTAGTGTAGCATAGCGTATTCCAAGTTTGGCAAAAATCAAATTATTTGGTGACAGATTTTCTTCACTACTTCTGTACTTCTACTACCTATACTACCTAAGTATAAGTATGCATTAAGTATAAAGATATGGGAAGAACCTTTGATGTCCGTAAAGTAGAAACAGAAATATGATAATGGTTTTGGGAAAACAGTTTACTCAAAAAATCGAAAACTAAGTTTCTACTTTAGCTGGATTTTTGAAATTTTAATAATAAAGGTAACGGAATGCGGGATTCAAAGACAAGAATTCAGATTGAACCTTCATGTTAAGCAAGCTGACATATATCCGATGTGATGGCAAAATGCTCTTTTGCTGTTTACGGAACAGTGAACTATACAGGCACGGTAAACTAAAATCGTTATCATGTCGTATGCACATTTTGGCAATATAGCTATGTACTGAACAACCTGATATACAGTCGTGTATAATAAAGTACTACGTAATGTACGAGTCGATGAGATTTAAGATAAAACTGATTTGATTCAATATTAGTTTCGATAAAACGCTGCTGATGGAATTCATCTTGTTTAAATAGATATTTGTCGATTTTCACCTTCAACTGACGACTGCATTCTAAAAGACATGGGTATTCAATCTCAATCATGGCATCATATTTTATCCAGTTTAATCCGTGTAGAGTACAGTATGTAGGTATTTGTGTAATTGTGGCATGTAGGCAAATATAGCGTTGGGTACATTTTACATGAATAAAAGGACATGGTAAATGAATGGTATATTATTATGTAATAAAGCTTAAATTGTACCTATTAGCCACAATTATTTATTCTTTTGAAAATTTACTGGCTTATTGTCTTCACTCATCGCTTATCTTTGGATATCCTAAAATTTGAAGAAAATTGAGTTTCACTAATGAATATAGTGAAGAAGTACGTAATTTATAATTGCTGAGTTTTGTACAGCTATTATCAGTCACGATTATCATGTAAGACCATTTCTTCAGATTCTAAATTAGGAAAAAACGTCAAGATCAAATGAAGTTTTATGTAAATCAGAATTAGTCCTGTAAATGTTTTAATTGTAATTAAAGATCCACTGCCATGATTTAAAATAGACATATTAGTTTGCCAAATAAAGGTAAATGATGCTAAATAATTGACGAAATACATGAGTACGGGGTATTAATTTCATTGCACTGTACACATTAGCAATTTCTACTTAATGTAACAAAATCGATGCCTACCTTACAGCACTTTTATAGTTTGTGTCCCTACTTCTATCATTACCCTGCCTATGTTCATTAAAGTTGAGGTGAATATTATTTTGCTACGAAAGGCTGGAATATGTTAATTGTTAGTGACACCACTTCTGAGCTGAATTTTTAGGTACTATGAATTATATAAGATGGTAGGTAAATACTTAAAAGTTTTAGACAATGTTATGCAATGGGGAAAGATATTATGTAGGAACACAATTATTTGATGAGGAATCAGCCCGTGTCACGTAAAGGGTGAATTAGAGTTGAATATCCGATTCAGATGAGTAGATTCCCTGATAAAATTTAATGCATTAAATACTCTCATTTCTATTTCAGTTGTCTGTGGCACTTTCTGCTTTCTATCAAATAATGCATTTACCTGGGTGGATTCTCCATTGGAGGAAGTGTTCCTAAAGGTATATCGAGAACAGAGGCAGTACTTGATCCGGCACTCACACTTCTTTGGATTAGGAGGGAGTAAATTCACTCAAGAGTCAGTTCAACGTCAGGTCAGGTAGTCTTGTCTGACCAGAATCGACTCTAATCATCATTCGTGTAAATTATTCAGTGGTTATTTTCTACTGTGTAAGTTAAGGTTAGTTTCCCCAGGTCCTTGCCATGCCTTGCCTTGTTAGATCTTACATTACAATTCCATTTTCATTTCCAAACAATTCTGTATGCAACAGTAGTAACAGTAAAACTCATGCGAGTTTGAATACTTTCCTTAGTTTACGTTCACCAGCAAGCCCTATGGCATATAGAGTAGCACAGGAACTGACTTTCGGTAGTATAATAGAAAATACCTGGTTATGGGCAAGTATTTTAAGTATTAAATGCAATATACTTTTGCTTTGCTGGCTTTTACTCAGAGATTACCTTGAGTACTGTGACTAGAATATGCATGTAGATGTCTGTGTATACAATAGTATGGTCTACGTACATATACAGACACAACTAAAAGCTTTATAACAATAATCTAAACGTAACTGCTTTACTTACGTAACATTACGTTAGAGCAGAAGTGCATAGAACTCTGGGAGAAACTGGAGAAGAAACTTTACTTTCCACTCTCCAGCAATTCATCAATAATTAGTCAAATACAGAAGGGACTTGTCTTTTCTCGTCGTGTCTTTGTCTCAATTCTTGTCTTGAGGGATATATTTCTGTTATAGAGGAAGAGTAGCTTGTGTGTATAAAGATATGCATTATTACCATTACCTCCTCTTACCTCTTTGTCTAAAAGTATAATTCTTCCAAACTGTTCACTCAAGTTAACTGACATTAGTTTAGCAGTTAGCAACAAGAACCATAAGTTGAGATGTGAATGTTGTGATCTCTGTGCAGGCAAACGGCTGTGCAGTCTTCTGCATGCTGTCTGTTACACATTACTATTACGAGTACCACTGTTCCCATTCTATTCCAGTTTTACATGTGTCCACAAATTATATAAGAGAGAGACCTTATTCATATTACATTACAGGAGCTAGCTAGGCACTATTTACCATTTACAACAGTGGGCATTATTATATGTATATGATGAAGTATAAAGGGAGAAGAGTATAAAATAAGTGAAACCTCCTGTGAACAAGTCAAAATCATTCTTCTAACAGCCTGGCATTGTCTGGCGTGGTCTGGGCTCACTTTGGGTCTGTTATGTCATGTCCTGATGTGACTTCTAATGTTTTTGTCTATAACAGTTCTCTTAAAAATACTACATAATATGCTCTTAAATCCATCTTATAATTTCCTTTTCTCTTTCTTCCCTTCTATTTTATTGTTTAGAAGCATATCTGTAGTTAAGCTGCATTACACTGGATTGGGTTTTGTTTTAGATGTGTTATGATAGTTTAGGGTATTAAGTTTTCTTTCTGGTTTCGTTTGGCTGTAGGGCAAGGACATGTTCTAAGTTCTGTTTCTCTCGCCTATCCTCTCTTTCCCTGGGTTCCTTTCGTTTGCGTTTGGCTTTTGCTTAACTAAGTTCCTAGGAAAGGTTCATGCTATATAGATTCATTCACCATTTAGCAATCGAATTTCCTAGACTTCGCTTCACTAGTTTCAAGATCAGTCAACATTCAGTGGTACTTACGAGTACAAAGTACAATCCATCGCGGTCCGTTCATTTCTTAAGAAGGTCTTTCCAATTTAAGACACTTTTCTTTGTTTTTTACGTCACGACATTACATTACGGTGGTCTTGGGTCTTTTTACGCTGCACGAATACAAGCACTCAACGCAGAGTGAAAAGTCGAACGAAATAGCGTCACTAACAATAAAACTCAATTCAAGTTTATGTAGTTGATCTCTGGAGACAAAACAAACAAAAGCAAACTGTTTAGAAGCTCATTCCAGTGCTTACTTTATTTAGTAATCTCCGTTCTCTTTTATTTTACTGTAACTATTGTGTTAAAGTGTTAGCATTAAGGTTCATTCACTTCTTTTCTGGCTTCTCACTGCTCCATTACTTAGGCTCTATTTATGGATCGTTAGTCTTCAATAATTCATTATATTTTGTCTACAATACCCCAGATTATAACAAAACATTGTCCCTTGTCTCACTCTCGATTGCGTCATCTAATTAAACTCTAATTATATACTCTAATTTATTACTAAACGCACATTGCAATAAATTCAATCCTTCCCTAGTACAAGTGAATATGGCTGCACGTGAGTTGCACTTGTAATAGATTCGGTTCCGAAATAAGTCAAAATTTTCTAACAAAAGTAAAATTGATTTTTTAAATCAAAATTTAACTAAATCATCAGTAGGAACGCTAACTTTACCTATAATGTGTAAAGAATAGTATCTTTTATTTGATATCCATTTATTTTTCAATAGTAGTGAAATATCACACAAGTAAATAAATAAATTTTTAGGAGAACGAGTAGCAACTATTCTGTCCCCGTTTGCTGTGCTATAATTTTCACTAAGTTATTTAGTTACTAATTGGTCATGTTGCACTAGATGACAAGGTTAGATTTCTAAATTTGTGTATGTTTTCAATTTACTGGGTGTTTCTCTTTGTTACCGGAACGCTCGGTTTTATTTTCCGGTGCAATAAATCACACCTTTTGTATTATTAATGGAAAATCGATTTTGGAAGTGGAATTGTATATCGATTCGATCCCATCTCTATTGAATATGTAAACCACATAAGACTTTAGCATTTGCAATGGACAAGGGAAGAAGAAATTAGGTAGTTGCTGTTTGTTTATCTGTGCATATGCATAGTGCATAGGATTCTTACACAGTTCCCGTATACCGCTTAAATAAATATTGTATCAACGTATAACACATATTATACGAGATTATAAGTTGAAAGCAAAGCCACCCGGCTAGAAGAAAAGGAAACCGGGTATAAGTAAGTAGCAAGACAGTTCTTCGCTGGCACAACGTATGGAAAGTCAACTCAACAGCCAACAGCGGGGAAATGCAATGAAATCATCGCAAGTCAAAGTCTAAATATAGGAAATGAACATTCCCCAGTTTATATCTAAGCTGTGCACACTGTACCGAACAAAGTCCCAAATTTTACATTCGGTTCTAGTGTGCTAACTCTACACACAACTTTATCCTTCCCAATATCAACCAAATTTACATTAGTTCTATTAAATCTCTTAACAGTGATTATCTCTAATAACTTAAAATCTCCAAGATATAATACACAAGGATTATATGTACATAGGATTTACAGTTTTTTAAACACGGTATATTGGGATACTGGGGCAATCATTGTAATATAGACATTGTTATACCGTATCAACAATTCCAACCAGTGCGAAAAATCCTCTCTTTTGTGAAGGAAAATATATTATTGTTCATTCAATCGTTATAATCTCCAAGTGCTGTGGCCGTTACGGCATTCTTCACAGTACATGAGTCCCAGAAAAAACGTGTACCCGATTTATAAACTAAATGTGTCCATAACTTTGCAAAACTCCATTTAAATAAAAGCAATTTCTTTGTTTGTCACAATAAGAAACATATAACAAGAACCTAAATAAATAGTAAAGTTACCACGGATGAGATTTTAGACAGGTAAGAAACATTTTTATGAAATTCGCCTTTAAACTTCGGCTGTTACTAGCAGCGTTAGCGTGATTATATCATTGCGGTAAAATAATTCGGTTATTTTCTCGTACCAAAGCATTTTTACGTAAACTTTCAGTGAACAATATTATCTGTGACAATGAATATTGATAATTTAAGGAAACACTGAACAAAAATCATAATGTGTATTATCATAATTTCTGTAAAAGAGTTTTCAAAACAAATTGAGCTTTAAAATCTGAAATCATAACATTGAGGTTATTTATTTAAATAATGAAACTGTATGCACACGTCAATAACATAAGCTTTGGGTTGAAATCATAAATTGTATCTGTATAAAAGATTCCGCTTGACTAGACAGAACCTTATTATACTCTGAATACAAATTTCACCAATATAAGAAATGAATGTATACTATCTTTCCCTATTCCAACAAAGGCATACATAATAAAATGTATAATATAATATTTATAAATGTTTCCACGTTTACACTAAAAGCTGAAGCTTAACTTTTGCATTGTAAATTCCCTATTGCAAATAGAAAAGAGTTGTAGACACATACCACATACCTAATATCTACTACTGCTACTACCCTGAAATATGATTCAGCACTAAAAGAAAAATCTTTACTGATGTTTTTGTAAAAAGGATTATAATAGTATTTTGCAGGGAAAGTACCACAAGTACCAACTAGAGTATTTACGAAATAGCTGTAGTGTAGATATCGTATTCTGTATTTATTTACATTTTAAAACTTCGTATTATCATAGATGCATAGAATTACAATACATCTTTACATGTCTGCTCGGATATAATGTAAAAATACTATTTGTATTAAATAGAGAAAGGTATAGAGGAGAAGAGAAGAAAAATTAAGTAGAATAGAAGGATCCATAGCTTTAATACCTGAAGTGAAGTGGAGATAGAATTTGTATTCACTGTCACTGTATGAAAGACTTTATTTAGTTGAGTTGGGCTTGGAGGGCAGAGCAAAGTGCAGCGAAGCATCTAAAAGTTACAGCTAACCTTCTACATACTAAATCTACGTAGGTATGTTATGTACATATAATATTGAATGTTAAAGCTCTGTATTTTACTGGTTCCTCCTACTCCGTCCGTACTCACTAGTACTAATGCAATGTAGAGAGTGTAACATGCTGTAGACGGACGGATAGGTAGGCTACATGAAGTTAAGCAAAACTGAAGATTGAAACTAAGCTAACAACTAAACCTTTCTTTTTGGTAGAGGAAAGAGTGGTGAGAGTTCCAAGGCAAGGCAAGAGACTCACTCCAACCAACTCAAGACAAAACGGACTTGTTCAATGCTCAGTTCTCTTCAACTGCTTATCTGACTTTCCTTTATGAGACTCTCCTTTCTCTCTACTAGCATTTCATCATATCGCATCACATCATCTCATCGCATCACGGATCACGCACCACTACGAAAGAATAGTGAACCACTTCACCAGAAAACTCAAATTCAAGGTGAGTTCACTTCTACAATCTACACTACATTTATTCAACACTAATATACACATATATCCCAACTGCACTACACACCATACATATATCTCCATTATATTTCACACAGTAAGCACACATCCGTAGTTGCACTTTGTCCAAATATTAAATCTAATGCAAAAATTAAGTATACCGTATACCTTACAAAATGAACCGGTCTTCTGTTCCGTTCTACAGATGCCAACATGATTAAAATCTTTAAAGCATACAAGACTACATCGAAACAAAATATAGATCGTAGCATTTTGCTGCCTTATTGTAGTATTTGTTTGACAAAAATAAAAGAATGTTTACTTAAATTAGTAGGTTTTCCGGACATAATGATTGCGTTAATAACAAAAGTTATTTCAATCCTATTTTTATTGGAATTCATAATTTTGGTTTGGTTTGATAAGATAATGTAAATTGTATTAAATTGTAATTAGAAGTGCAAGTATTTTTAGATATTGAATAGTAAATCCATTGACTTCTTTAACAGTGAAGATACAGATGATTTGAAATTGGATTCCCTGAAAGTTTGTTAGTTATCTAGATTACGTGATTATCCTATAAAGGTAATGTGGTATTTTGGTTGCTCGCAATCAGTGGAATTTGTGATAAAAGATAAGCTTTACGGTAGGTATAATTTTTTATTGCAGAGTAATGTAATGTAAAGCTTAGGAAAAGCAAGCATAGTTTAAGAGGAGGGAAAGACTGAGAAAAGAGAGACTACTTGAGTTGAATTGAATAGAGCTGAGAATATACAGGATGAGGCATAATAAAATTACTTGCGTTGTCGTGTAATGGTAAGTAAGTATGTATAGTGTATGGTAGCTCTGTGTGAGATATGCATAGAAGTGACAGTAAATTCCCGACTCGGTGTGGTGAATGTGAGTGTGGCCTGGCGTGGCCTGGGTTGGAGTTATGTAATGTTCTGTTAGGGACTTGGTGCAAGTGTAACATACGGAGAGGACACGGTGAAGCAGAAAAACTAACATAATAGGTAACTGACTTGACTGACTGAGACTTAGGTTAGTGAAATACCTCGTGGTGAGTTGACTTTGACTCATATGATATGCATTATACAATATTTTAAAGGAAGCTGGAAGTATAGAGGTGTATAGTGTGAGTATATAGTTTCAATTTTCAATTCTAACGAAAGAAAGGCAAGGAGGAAAGGAAGGGAAGAGTTGCTTTGCTATTATTGCTGGTTTGGTTGGAGTTGAATTGAGTTTCAGTAGAGTTGAATGTGAGAGAGAACATTGAGGAGTTGAGTTCTGTCCCAGACTCAGACTGAGTTCCAATTCCAACTTTTAACTTGCCACTAGTCTATGCTCCTATGATTTCCAACTATGAAATGGCAATGCCTAGCTTGATGATATTTGTATTTGTACTATACTCCTTAACAGAGTTGTCTTACTGCTATTCGGTTCGGTCTCATCTGTCTGTATGCTTCCTCTTGGTCTTACATCACATTAGTACAGAATACAGAACAGTCACAGTCTCACTCACAGTCAATCACCATACCTCACCATACTTACTATCTCCATCACTATTAGAGCAGATTAGTCACTACACTACTACTACACCAGTAGCTAGTTGTGGAATGGCTATATTCAATATGCAACGCAATGAAACTGTAGTATGTACTAATATTATATTGTACGTTCTACGTGTAGCAAGTGGGAGAACACACACGGGAACATTTCTCTCGGTTCAGTTTAGTTCTTACGTTTCTGTCTGTCTATGTCATCCTTTTCGTCTCGGTCCTATCCTCCTCCGCCTCCTTATGCCATACTATACGAAACTCTTCTAGGTACTGCGTACACATGCACTAACAATAAGTATGGATATAAGTATAATGGGATTATATAGTGGAGAAACCAATCCGAACAAGAAACTTATATAATGTACTCAATTCTATTCTTGTAGTGTATTCTTTCTACACCAAAGTTTCTCAATGAGCTGCGGTCTCTCTCTATATACCATAACAAACTTACATTATAGACAATAGTACATTACCAAAAGACATGCATCCTTATCCCTTTCTTTTCTCTATAGCTTATTCTCGTCCTTTTTACCAGTTAGAATTTTAGGGAGGAACCGGGTAACTGTCTAACAGACCAGAGACCAAGCCAGACAGGCCTAACACAAGGTAAAACAAAAATGTGTTACAAGAAACAACTGTGTTACTTATATACACACTCTTAGTTACGTTGTTAGCAGATTGGCATGAGTAGATCTATTATAGCACGCTAAGAAAGACATCTATCCTTAATAAGCACTCACATCCAGTCACAACTTACAATCTAACCAGGGAAGGAATATTTCCGGTTTTTTCATATTTGGATAAAATACTACAAACACAATAGAAAAACTGTAAACAATAAAAACGAAGATATTTTTGGGTTGACAGGATTCGCTTTGCTGAATAAAAGTCGTACTAAAGTGTGTTGTAATTTACTGAAGCTATGACCCATAAAAATTATGTCGAATGCTATTTCCTATTTGCACCAGCGGTTTTATTATACTCATTATTATTACATATGTGCTAATGTAAACATAGTTACTTATTTATGCACATAGATAACTGCAATTTTTGCAAAACAGATTTTCAAGGTCCCGGAGAGTTTGGCTATAGTTTAAAAATGGGGAAAAGTATGGTAAAATGTTTTTCTCCGTTTGAGTGTTGACAGAAGAGGCATAAAACATTGAGCTTGGCATAAGAATTTGTTCCATTGGATTTTTCCATTGGGTAAAGCTAAAGGTCATTTAGTTCCCGGATAGAGTTGATTCTTTCACGTGCTCCCCCAAAATTTAAAGTTGAGTATACGTCTGTGAGACAGAGTGGAAAAGTTATGGGTCTTGGTTAGACACATGATATACATATGTATTGAGTGAGGAAAGTGTTTCTTGTCCTTGTCTTATTACTCTTACATTAGTTTGTGCTATAATACATTAAATATAGGCTGTGTTGTGTGCTAATAGAATCTTGCGCCCCGAGAAGAGTTAACCGAGCCGAATCACTCACATCACACGACACGAGACGTAGACGACTACTCTTTCTTCTATTCTGGAACTGAGCAGGGAGAAGTGAATTGCACACTGCTAAAGTCAGACAGGAGCAGAGTCAAGTCAAGTTGCTTCAGTTCAGTTGAATCCACCTCAACTATCCTCACACTCAAAGGAAACGTAGAAAGCTCTTCATTTGGCACTTGCAATTCGCCTGCCCAACAGAACACACCGAAACAGACAGGAAACACACTAAAATCTTTCGACTCTGCCCAACTTACAATAAAATACAACATTTTACTTACATCCTCTGTACATACGTGTTCTTCTCCTGTACATCACATATACCAACCACTGCAACAATACTATAGTGCATCCAATCCAATCCATCTACTTACTCTATTTACCATTATTGTGCAACGTACATACACACAAGTACAACACATGCATATCCCATCGCTCCTCCAGACAAACCAAGCCAACTTTGGGAAAGCAAGCAAATAAGACACTCACTCTCATCGTAAATACTCTTTTATCTTCTTTTACACTTAACTACACGCACAGGTACTACTATTATGTATAGACGTATACCAGTTTATTAGAACCTTGCCAAATATCTGTACTAGTCACAGCAGGATTGAATACATACTAACTACTAGAAATAAAAAGTATACCAGTACTATAAAATATTAGTACAATTGTGAATATCCATTGTCTCTACTGTACAATAATATAGCAAGTCTGCAGACAGTGACTCTAGCAATCGGGAACAAAGGAGAAAGTTAATATAGGGCTCTGTTTGTACTATCTTTGTACTATTTCTAATAATATGTTTTTAGGTTAGAAAGTGTTCTAATGCACTTTTAAGTGTTAAGAAGGCCAAACCAGAATTCAGTCACAATTCTGAGACACTGTAAAGTAGAGCGAATTTCTTTTCTAGCAGGCAGGGTAAATAAATTGCAAACGTAATACTAAACACGTACTCCTGCTATTTATGTGCATTATTCTCAGTTGTACACTTTAGTATGATGTTCTATCATAGGAAATGAGATTCATACAATACTATACAGGTACTTAAGAGACTTTGTGAACTTTCTGGGTTTCTGTGATCTGACTGACTGACTTGACTGCTCTGTTGTCTTCTTCTCTGTCTGCTCACTATTCTCAAGTTGCAGTTTTCCTTGTTTTGTTATTCGGTGATGTGAGTGACTCTCCTCCAGCATAGCTCATTGAATTCAATTGAATCTCTTTCTCGGCCGACTATCATATCATACCAAAGAGAACAACAGAGGAGAACCAAACCGTCGTCATCCTCTGTTCTCCACGTAAGCTACGTTTTGTTTTCTAACTCTAACTTTCACAATAGAAATCCTAGTACCTATATTATCTGTATTTACTTTTCCAATAGAGTTATACTTTCTTCTCCTAAACAAATACAAGTATACTAATACAACATGCGTTTCCTCCATTCACCATCATCATCACCAAACAAACGAAACTAAACACAACACAATCATTTCAATTTGTACACCGAGAACATTGTATTTGTACTTGTTGGTTTGCTAAAGCAGTGCAATACAAATACCGACCGTAATATGGTTGTGGATGTAAGTTTACTACTGGCTTTAGTTCTAGGTAGTCAAAGCTAAATCATCAAACATCAAACCACAGGAGGAGAATAACAAGTTTACAGAATGATCCCTCAAATTCTGCTAATAACAAAATAAACCCGTTAAAAACAGCATGTAACAAAGAGTCGCGTCGAAAAACAGTAGGAAAGTCCAGAAAGTAATAGGAAAGTAGAATAAGATGTGTAACCTACGACACATACTGACAATTAGACGGACAGACAGATAGACAGATCGGGCATTATTATAAAGACTCGCTACGCTTCTCTTAATAATGCCATACTAAGAAATACCCTAAGGTACTTTTACCAAATACAATAAACCGGGCTCTATACTCTTTCATCTGTTCACAACTGAGGAATTATTCCTTTATTCGCTTGTCGAATGTTTCACTGTTGCTTTTCCTTTATTTTATGAATTTCTCCATTCCGGTTTTCATTTCGTGTTTTCCTGCGTAAATATTTAGAAATATCGCTCTTTCATTAGTTAACGCTACGTTGGATCTTTGTCTCTCCTTTGAATTCATTATTTAACACTGAGGAGACGTAAATAAAGCGGATGCTATTTCCAAACTCTTCCCAGAGCTAAGTATTTCGTAGCACTTGCAAAAAGTAAATCTTTTCCTTTATTTGAAGCTCTGACACAGGACAGACAAACGAAAACTTTTATAGTACACAGAAATGGAGTTGGCACAAATATTCATTTAAACTTAGAAAGGCGGAAATTTAAATCATACGACAATTGGTACATAACATTTTACTTTACCTGGTTCATTAACTAACTCGCACAAAACAAATCCTTATCCCCTATCCGTTTCATTTCCTAGTGTATTCCCAGACGTGTGCGAGTATTAAAATGAAATATTAAATATGAAAAGTACAAATATAGCTATTATATTCTCTTTGTAATGAAGAGTAGAATAGAAAGAGTACAGACAAGTTAAAAGCAAAAATTATGCCTGGAGTCTCAAGGTCCTAGTTATGTAAGCATGTATGCGTGTAGAATAAATAATGAATACATCAAAAAGAGAATAAATAATGTATTAAATTGATTTCTGGAAATCATAGCCCAAAGTGCAATGCTTATAGACTTTATGTCAGATATTAGTTACAGAAAACTACAATATATATGTAGTAGCACTTTTTAATGGTGAGCAAATAAATTTTTTGTAAGATAGCTGACCGGGTTTTATTGTAGCTCAAACCTTGGCCTGATGTATAGCACTCTGGCACTTGAAATACATTTTTGAGTCTTTTGCGATTTGGTTGCTGAGTTTCAATATTTTATTTGCATACCTATGCAAATGTGTCAAGAAGAGAAGCCCTGAAGGCACGCAACTTTGAAATAGATTGCACTGTGAACATTGTTGTATATGTACAGTTTTCAACAACTACCGATGCCAGCAGACCACATAATTGACTCGTGTGCAGATACAGCTCGCAAACAATATGCACTGCTCTGCACTTATTTACTATTTATACCCATTTGCTACCACAACCGATATTGTTTCGCTTTATTGCTAACCTAATTGGTTTGAGTATTGTTTACTCCTACGCATCGATCCAATTCCTAATACATGACTTGTCATGCGGAAGTTTCAAATTGAAAAGACAAACAAGGGAAATTAAATTTACTTACAATCTACAGTGACAATTAAATTCAGTTTCGCTCGAGACTCGAGATAAGGCATCAAAATGCTTACGTATCTTACACACGTATACAATTTGTGGCCATATTAGATTTGCATTATGTTTCAGACATTGAGCACCGTGTTGGGAAAATGGAAAATTACTTTTTCAGTAGCGGAAAGCTACTGTATTGAGCACGATGTCAGTTAGTTAGTCTGCTCGTAACTTAAGAGCGCTTTGAAATTTCTTGCTGAAATTTGCAGAGGGCCTTTTAGGTCTTTTTCAAAAATGGATCATTTCTGATTTATGACCTCCGAATAAAAAATTTTTTTCAAAATTTTATTTGTTTTGCTTCCGCTACTGCCTTAAATGCGTTTTTCAAATGGTTTATTTGATATGTCTGTCATTTGTCTCGCAATTCTTGCGTATATAGTAGTGATATTTAGTACGCGTGACTCCAAACAGTAAGTGTACTGATGAGAATTGAGTAGGACCATTCTAGAGTGTAAATAGGTGCTTTATGCTTACTTGCTTACTTTATGGTGGAACTATGTGCATTTTGTGTCTTGCTATTTGGTATTATAACTTACTAATAGTAGAAATGTATATTTACGTAGCCCCCTTGTACTATACCTCAGAGCTTTGTACCTACGCTATAAATAAGTAAGAGATAGATAACTAAGAGATGAGACCGTCGGAAAGGCAAAGCAAAGTTGTAGATTCTAGAGAAGTTTGAGATAATTTTATTAGAGCATATTAGCTGATTTGATTTGTGAGTTTGTTGTCTGAGCTGACTCTGCAGTTTTCATTTTACTTTCTTCCCATCCGCTCACTATCTATGTATCTATCGGTGGGCACTAAAGATAAAATATCGCTTAGAACCCACTAACATTCAACCTCTAAACTATTTACTTAGTTTACCTAATTAAATATGAGTGATGAATACATCAATGCATTAACATGGTGGCTATGTCGGACTACTAAAGCCTTACGGATGGATTGGATGTGGAACTTTATGGGTCATGGCTTGTAGGAACATTATCAAAGTGCAACTCGACAAAACAATCTTCCTTTTGTAGAGGCAAAGCACTTTCGTCACGAGTGAAACTTGAGACTACTACAATTTCACTTTGACCTAAGCGATGTCTATCTAGGAGGCAGGGCTCTCCAAAGTTACTTACAACTACAATGCATATAAATTATAACATTAATATTATTAAACGTAGTGCCAAGTGTAAAGTACAGCTCAGGAAGTCAGAACATGACTTGATAAAATTGTCATTCTTCTTGAAACAACTCGGTCACTCTTTTCCTTTCATGTGACAATTTCTCTATTTTCCCTTTGCAACTTTAATTTTTATTTGCAAATGTTAATTATTTCTAACACTCAGATATCCGAAAAATTAATTTACTATCCATATTATCAGAAAAGTCCATGTTGTATTTATAATGACAAAAATTTAGGAAAATGTCTATTTATTAACAGAATTGTTTAAAGACCCATAAAATAGGCACTGTAGTATGGATCGGTGATATTATAGGCAATATGCACTATAGGACGTAAATATTAAAAAGGATTGCATCCCGTTTTGCAAGCATGGTGAAATATTATTGATTTTGTATTTTTCCGTTTGTCAACGGAACAGGGAATTTTTATTTATGCAAACAAATCAAAGTACAAAGGGCAGCTTTATGCCTGAATCTAGTAGAAGGCATTAAACGAATATTATATATCCGTTATACCTTTTAGTGTAAAGAAAAAGTGTCTAACAATAGTACTGAAGAAAGGGAAAGCAAACGAAAATAACGAGATGTAAACTGCTGGAATTCGAGATTGCATTAGCTTTGCTCTTAAAAGTTTTAACCACGATCAATTTTATAACATATACTACTGTATGCGTTTTCAGCTTATAGGACGTGTTCAGTATTATTTCTGCTTTATAAGTACATCTTTACAAAGCTTGTCTTGTACTTTACTTTGCTTATTATAGGGAACTGAAGTGGCTTTGGTATGCTAAGTATGCTTTTTTGTTTATTGTTCCTTGGAAAGCTGTAAGCTTTCTTATCGTTGAACCGAATGTGTATATGCCCGGTTTTACAACTATTCGGAATCACCTTTTCCCTTGCGTACTGTATTTATTTATTTATATTATTCATAATTTTTGCTGTGACATAGAAAAATTGTAAAGTCATATCTTAGGTTGACAGAAAATGGTAATGAGGCTTACATAAACCGAGTTAAGACATCATTAGTAGTCTTATTTTTTAACAAATCTACACAGAAATGCGTAGTGTAGTCATGTCGTTATACTTCAATGTCGTCAGCAGTCAAGTCAGCACAAAATTGCAATCCCTTATGTAGGGGAATTATATCTGATTCACAAAAGTTGTTATTAATTATAGAGAACCCTTTTTAACTAATGATTATTTTAAAGCACGATCACCAGAGTCAGGGAATATTAAATCTGTACCAATTGCCAAAGCTGTGATGACTTACAATTACCCCATGCAGTCAAATCAAAGGGGGATCTTCGGCTTACCTTTCTTTGTAATATTACTTTTGAACCTAACTAGGACTTTAGCAGTACTAATTGGAATTTTATATAAACATCAACCATGCATGGAGATAAATTCAACTTTTATGCATATACTTGTCGTATTTATTTTTTAAAACTTTTTTACTTTCTTCCTTATGAAAATCAGAAAGTCAAATCCGTTTTTCGTAAGTGTTTTAGAATGATAAAGTAATTGAGGTTGAAAATCAATGCCGTAGTAGTGGCAGTGTCCCATAATATGTTTATTGTATTGCTTACTTGTGTGCAGTAAGCATTGCATTTTGTTATGTAGAATTTAGTAATAATTCTGCTGCTGCAGCACAAGTTAGTAAATTGAGTTTATCGCTTTATAGTTAGTTTATTAACACAATTAAATGGCTCACATCATTAATCATGGTCTCGAATTACCATCCTTAGTTTTATTACTTGCCCTAAGTTTGTAGTATATGAGATAATCTTATTAGATCAAACTTTAATGTTCTGCCCAATTGAAACTGAAACCTTATCTCCCCGTACACGTACCTACCGATGCACATAAAACTAAAACTCTGCACATCGTATTACCGCTAATCTTAAGTCGATAAGTAGAATCGAAAGTAACTTACGAAAACAAGCAAAGCATCATTGATATAAATACTAGAACCTATATCAGTTTTAGTGGTTTAGCATTTAGAGATGTTCAAACTTATACCTATATTGGTATTTTGTATGTTGTTGTATTAAAATAGTAGTTAATTAGCGTTTGCTGCCCATTCCGTTGCGTTATGCTGACAAATATTTTTCAAATGGATTAAGAGTGCAATTACTCGATCAGATTGTGTATACTTTTTGTCAATTGCTGTTCTACAAAATATAATTGTTTTCTTTAGATTGGTTAACCTAAAAGATAAAACCGTTATTGAAAACACTAGTAGATATTGCTGATGCAAATGTTGACCCAATTTTCATAAGTTATTGTTCTACAGTATTAATCCTTTACATAATGCATGAAATACACAAGGCACATGCAATTGTGTAATGTATAGACATACTGAATAGTACATAAATAGATTTCTTAAAGGAGAATAACGGTTCAGAGGATAAAAAATGCATTTTTTGTAAAAAGAGAATCTGGTATAAAAGAGGAGTAAAGTAATTAATGTACAGTTTGGTATGAATTCCAGACGTTATTAAAAACACGGAAAATAAATGGAGAAGCAGGTGGAAAGATTGGAAAAGTTAAAACATGAAGAGAGTACAAATAAATCTGTACAGTGCATTTCTGCAGAGTCTAGAGAATGAATCAAGTTGTCTCATGCGATTTCCATCTAGTCAGGGTAAAGGAAGCGAAAAGAAGCGGTGCTCGTGTGCCGTATGGAAGTGCTAAAAGTTTTTTATCAGCAAACATAATAGAAGATTTAGATAGATAGGTCTCTTTCCATGTATACAGAGAATTGCGACTTTTTTCAATTTATTTAAGCTTCATGTGGAAATATATGTTTTCAAAAAAGTGACATGAAAGTTAATTGTACCCCAGCTTGCTTAAATTCGAAGAGAAATTCGATGTACACCGAGTTTAGTAAGTATGACGGTTATGCTTACACAAATTCAACTGACTGTATAAAGTAATTCGTACAGAAAATGCTCAGCAATATATTACTTGTGTAGCCAACTCAATCCTTTTCGCTGTAGGCATAACAGGTAAATGTCGTATATAAGGATCCATATTTATAAGAAATACTGTACATAAAAAATTCTGATATTTTTGTTCATACACACACCTAAAGCTATGTATTATGAAATCAACATTTATATAAGAAAGCCTTCACCAAGGAAAACATTTTTACAACCCGAGATTTTCCTTATACATGGGTTTAGATGGAACGGTAATACGATTACCAAATAGGAAGACCTTTAATATACCTATGCGTATGTTTACTAATAACATGCATTATACACGGATACCTGTACATTTAACTGTAACTTAAAGATGTCGTAGCATATGGATCAGAGATACTGTAGTGAAACCGAATCCAATTTTAGACCGGTAATGCTGTTTTTTCATGAACTAACCGGTGCGCTCCGTCAAGGCAATATGCAATGGTGATGGTGTAGTTCTGTTCAGGAAAGTGCAGCTGTCATGTTAAAGTGACATGACATAACACAAGTTTATAATATTTTCCTTTTGGTACAGTCTCTCGCCTCATTCACTCTCTTCTACCACCACAAACTAGAAGAACTGAAGTGCGATGTTACCTTAAAATATGATACTGAATTATTTACTATAATGTCTTTTTAAATCCAGAATGCTAATTTTTTGTTTAAAAAAATGTTGGCTCAAAGTGAGGGAGCAGAGTTCAAAACGACACGCTATGGGTTTTTATTCGATATTGAAGTCAATATATCCACATGTTCACACAAAATGAATATTCATGTCTGTCAGCCGACACCGACAGATAACAGTGTATTTTATTCTTTGCCGGTGACACCGGTGTACTGCGTGTAGGTACTACCTCAATAAATTATAAATACCGTTACGGTATGTACCTATGAAACAGAGAAACATTCTTTTGGAGGACATAACACTCATTCTGCAATATTATAAATTATACGATTCTGTATGTAAATTAATTTTAACTCCTTAACCCTTACGTGATTTTTGAATCACATTCCAATATCACTTAAGGTCTATAGAAAATGAGGGCACGGGGACATTAACGAAACTAATCTGCATTCTTAATCTATTAAAAAGATTTCTATCAAATTATTTTATGATTTCGGCATTTTAGTGAAGAATATTAGAACAAAGGAACAAACCTAATCGTACAAGTTAGAAATGTACCTTTCAGTAGAATATTAGAATTGTCAGGCAATCATCTTCCAAAGTGCAAAATCCATTAATACCTGCTTTTAGAAAATAACACTGAAATAGTTAAACATTTCATAAGGATAAATGGTTTTCCTCATAATGGCAATATTTAACTTTCGGTTTTATGAATTAAATGATACTTTATTAAATTTTTATAAAGTTCTGTATTTTGATTTGCAGAAATACTAGTCAATCCAATTGGTGAACATCTTACGAGCTGCAAAAAAAGTCAACCCAACAAGGACCAATAGTGCAATTTACCGAGAAAGGCAAGGAAAGACTCGCTAACGACCAAAATACCATAAAAACCGAAAAATAAATCAATCTCGGGTACTTTGGCTCCCGGAAGGGGTCACTAAAGAAGCAGTCACGGTGAAGCGATCAGTGGATAGTCCTTCGGCTGCGGGGGACGTGGCTCCACCCTCAAAGAAGCGGCCTACCCTGGAGATCCTTTCGGCGGCCCCACCACGTGCCTTTTACGTGCCACCAATCATCCTCCCCGCCGAGGACGCCTTTTCTATGCTCATGCCTGCTTCCACATTCTCCGCATCCGCAGCCTCAGGTACTGCCTCCTCCGATTTCAAATTCTATTCAATTAACTACCTACAACATGTGCGAAATAGTCCATGCACTTATCTGTACTGTACTTGAAACCAATCATAGAACGATCACGTCTCAAGTAGGTGAAACTAAAGTAACATTTTAACCTTGTCATGTCATATCGCAAAATGTGACATTTAATCGCAAAGAATGTAATTGTACTATACTATATACTAATAACGAAGCCGTTATGTACAACTAAATAGTTCCTCTACTCAAAACGTAAACAAAATCACTTTTTATCAATTTTCTTACATTGAAAATTGCATTAGAATTTTCCGAGAATTTTCCTAAATTTCGAAACTGAAAATCAAATAGGATCTATATTAGTCGAACACATATATGCTTGCATGAGCTTACGCTTCTATGGCATGGCTTGCTTCTTATATCGCTTTCGCTTCAAGCAAATTTTCTAAATATGCACAAAAGAGGCATGCAATAATTATAATGTGTTAAACTTGTCAAGTACAATAACAATGCTATTATTATATTTTGGTGTACTTTCAGTGAGAATCAACAGGGCATGCCACGTCACTAATTTCCATCGAAATGAAAATAACCCTTGCCAAGAAATTTAATGTGTAATGCAACTGTCTTGATATCAAATGACAATAACAGAATTTTTTAATATATATTACTCTTCTGGACACTTTGCCAAATGAAAAGGTGCACGATATTGTTTTATCATTTCCTATTATGCAAATAAAGAGCTCGAAATGATAAAACAATATCATGCATTTGCATAAAACAATATGTTGCATTTCTCTCCTTGATTTTGTTCCGATTGCCTTTCTTGCCAAGATTTGTCCTTGTAGGTAGGCCGTAAAATTTTATTACTCTTTCAGTCTTTCAGTGCAGAGTTACTTCCTGTTCCATACGTACATTATTCTGATTCTGTTTTGGGCCTCAGTGGTTGATTTTAATGAACTCATCTACTATCTATGTAGAAGTGTCATATTCACTTCATCGAATATCTAAAGTCCACTTATCACACTTCCAACTTTTCACTGCTCATGTTACGGTCAACTGAAGTCATTAGCTTCATACATAGAATTGAACTCCGAAAAGTCACTTCTTGATTAGTGTGTCTTCTTTTACATAACTGTAAACATTAAAACCCCAACTTCTGCCTCTTAACGTAAGTTTGGAAACTTTTGGTTACTAAATACGTAATTATTTGTAAATTGAAGATATATTTCTGTTCTATGAGTATTCTTGGCATATTTAGGTGTAGATAAACATGATTCACATCGGCAGGTGTTCTTTGTATTGTATGTTTGTAATTCATGTGCAGTTTTACAGGATTAGGTTAGTTTAAATAGTTCGAGGATATAGGAGTTTACTAGTTTACTAGCAGGAAACGTGAGTAAGTTACATTTAAGAAAGCAGGATTTGTTATTTGACATTATTTTTGTGATATTATGGTTAGACGAAGTAAAATTGTTTGCCAACATGAAAATAAATTGTTAATTTGCTAACAAAGATGTAGTGTAAGGTAACGTAGCGTAAGTTAACAGTACGTGTGAGTTGTTAACGATATCTTTGTATTGTGTCGTGTCGTGCCATAAAACAGCGTTCCATGTTGAGTTCTAGAACAAACTCTGTTATCTTTTCGGTCCCAGTTCCAATTTGAAATAGGTAGCAGATAGTAGCCAAGCCAAGCCAGACCATACGCATACCTATATTACAATATCTTATAACCGGTATAATTCTATAGTACTATTTATCTTGTCCTACGCGTTTCACCGACCGAGTCCATTGAACATAGAAGTCTATTCTCCAACTGTAAGATTTGATGTCGTGTTTTTCTCTTACTTTGTGCTTCTGAAATTGTGATTCCTCCGGAATGGAGCAAACCTCACGTTGATTCCTTTGGGGAATGTGAAACGTGCAAAGGTATTATAGCAGAACAGAACGAAAAGTAGTAGAAAGAAAACATTTTATTTATATACTTACATACGATTAGTCAGCACAGTAGGCAAACAGCTATTCTATCTAAACGAGGTAATAGTAATAATATTATACTGCCTATTCAACTATTACATTTTAGAACGATCTAACTATTAGTCCTACCTACACACATTTTTTTCGATGCACAAACCACACCACACTACAATGAAATCGTGTAGGTAGACAATTCCCATGCTCTTCCATTTACACATTATATCCAACATGTTCTATATTAATTCTATTTCCGAATCCATATCGGCAAACATTCATTGCAGCATAATGGATATAAATAAACTTCACATACGTTGTAATACTATATCACCAAAAAAGTTGTGAAGATTTTTTTACAATAAAAGAGAGATGCAACCAGTCGCCCTAAAAGAAAGTAAAATATTGTACTTCAATATTTCTTTGCAGTAAAAACCTATAATAGCAACAGTAAACAGTCATATCACTTTCTTTATATGTATGGAACAAGCACAATTCTGATTTGCGACCTAAGCGTATCTTACAATTATTAATTTCATAAAATTGATAAACAACCACATAACCTTTTTGTCATGCAGACAATCCAAGAAAATGTTTTACATTTACAATATCTAAACATTAGAAAATTATTCAAATATTAAGTCCTGAGGGTGAACTCTAATTTTGCACCAAGGCAAAGCAATACAAGAACTTTTGGCTAATACATCGCTTTTGGAATAATTCAATAGGCTCACGAAATTTTAGGTATTGACTTGACTTTTGTGTATGCCAATAATATGTGCATAAATAAACGCGGTGTATGTGACTGGTGATACATAGATAATATACGTTTAGGTATGTATGTCACCAGATTGTGGGACCTTTTTCATGGCACATTCATTCCGCTGTTCTCTGATGTACCATCAAATTAGCCATTAGGAATCTCATCAGAAATGGAGCATTCGAAATGGAAAAGAGAAGACAGACGGAGAGAGTAACTAAAGCTTGACTAAAGCGATAGGCTTTTTCAGTGATGTGGATGTGACAGTTGTATAGTAAGAGTAACCATTACATAGAGAACTCTCAAGAGAGTGCAATTAGTAGCTTTGACTTTGACTTGACTTACGTGCCTCTTACTTTTCTATCGTCTATTTACCTCTCTTGTTGACTTGACTCTACATTGCATTCGTCGGACATTCCACAATTCCACACAGCCAACTCAATCCAATTTATATACCTAGAATCTAGAACTATAGGAGTATTAGATAGGAAAACTATAGCATAGTTATATGATACCCGTAATTCACTTTTGCAATGGATTTGGGAATTCCGGTATATTAATTGTATAAAGGTTACAGTACTATAAATGTGAACATTTTTGTGTTCTTTGATATTCTATAAGCGTTAGTTTTAAGTTAGTGTGGAAAAGGTTGTATAAAGGATGAAAAAAGTATACTTCCTTGTTTACAGTTTAGGTATATAGAAAGTGGACAGAAATACACGGTTTTTCGTAATGTATGTTTAATACTTGTAGTGAAATTGTAATTTAGGTAATTTCTGTTCCTCCGTTTGACATGAGCCGAAGGAGACACGTTTTTAGTTGAATATCGGACTGGTTTGGTTTAGAAAGGGAATTAGAATGCATAGAGTTAGTAGGTAAGGTAGGAGAGTGATCAAGAAGACATACATATTACATATGTTTCAAGTTTGAGTAGCTACGTATCAAGTTGGTGAATCTGCGTATACTTGGAGTTATAACGTAGCTGTGAACGTAGGAGCTAACAGAAGGTAGATTTGTGCATATAAATAGTAAGCTAGAAGAGAATGGAGGATTTCGGTTGGTTAGTGTCGTATACATTGATAGTTTACTTGCGGCAAACGTAGTAAATCTTCTAGGAGCGCTGTCAGAGTGTCAGAAGAGTAGAGGAGAGAACTAAACGATCCGATCTTCTCAATTCTCACTCACTCTGAGACGGAAGCCTTTAATATGTATGTTAGAACAAAACTACTAGAAACGTAGCAGACTTAATACAAGCATTCGTCACATTATATTAGTCTTTATAATCTGCACACTTGGCTATAGAATAGAAAACAGTGAGAAACTTTTAGTTTAATAAAAGTAGTTAGTCCTCCTAGTGTCTTCTTCTTGTCTACGGTCTAAAGTCTACGCTAGCTATATACTATACATGGTTACACTTACACTTCCTTCAGTATTAAGATTCTTAGTTAAAAGTTAGGTTGCTACTGCACTTGTACTCTAAGTCTAGCTCAAAGGGAAGCCAAGCGAACATGGAGAGACATGCCTCTCTCTCTTACTTACTTTCTTGCATCCATACCTACTACGATACGAATGAGCCGTTTATTTTTAGACAAATTCATTGACTTCATTTGAAGTTTCAACTTTGCTAGGTTTGGAAGATTTTTTCTGAATCGAAAGGAAATGTCGTCCTCAAGAGAATCATCTCCGGATATGTACCGGCGAAGACCAAGTGTACATTCCAACTCGCAATCCGCTGCAACCAGCTCAGACTCCAGCGGGGGTTCGTTTTCCTCGCCTCCTTTCTAATCTATTCTCTACTCTCTATTTATCTATACGCTCCTGCTTTCAATATTTCCCCCAAACTGACAATACCATCGGCATAATAGACCTATCTTTCCATTGTCTTTCCCAAAACCCATATAAAGACAACATTGTCTATAGAACCACTCTAAACTTCCGCTCCCGTAATTTACCAAACCAAAAATTCTACTCTTGTCATTCGAGTTGCTACGTTTTCTTCCTATATCCAATTTATAGTATGTACATCACAGAAACCGAGGATCTTCCATGTTTCCTCTGCTCTGCCCAAAGATGCTAATGCTAATGAGCTAACTTAGTTTATAAACTATAATGTATTTTTAGGTGCACTTTACACTTACACTATAGAACTAATTACCAAGTCAGCTGCATATTGTATGCTCTTTGCCCTACACATATTTCACTTAGGTAATTTCTTTACCGATTACCCAATACGGGTATAACCAAAGTACAAAAACGGAATAAATTGGCTTTAAAATCACTTTCCTATTATAAAAATACTGAAAAACTTCTTTCAAAGTAATCACCAATAAACTCAATAATGCACATTAAGTAGTTTAAAACACTTTAATATAAAATATCTTCGAATCAAAACGTCTTAAATGGCAACATCCATTCCAATATATGAAATAGCCGAAACGAAAATCTAAGATATATTTAAGTAGTTTACAAAGCAGCTCTGTGAATACTCTATTGAACAGTTAAAAAGAAAACTTTTATATTTATAATATATAAGTCATAGAATGTTTAAATACTTCACTGATTTGTCTAAAACTTTTAAACAAAATTACAGTAGAATCGATAATTTTTATCCCTGAGCAGTTATTGATTTTGATAGTTGTATTTTTGTGGAAACTATGTGGAATAGTTACTAATTATTACCTGCATGTGTCATAATAATTATTGGGGGATGTTTGCTTGTGTAGAAAGTATTTTGAGAGTTTGATTTAGTGTGGATGATATGGGTGAGTGTAATTGAATTGATTGGGCTGATTTGTTAGGACGTGAGTTAATAAGTGTGGGATTAGGTTATGAGTGTGAGCTTGTGTGTGGCATTGCAGCAAGAATTGTGCGTTAGAAGCTTGAGTACAGGAAATGAGATGGGGAATTTAGTTACTGCTTAGAGGCAAAAGCAAGCGCACAACGTGAGGTTAATTTGTTACTAAGGATCGGCTGGTGTTGATGGATGCTCTACTTCTACTTCTTCGGACACATCAGGGTTGGGGATAACGCCACAGCAGAAAGACACGACTTGGACCAAGTTGTTCGTCGGAGGGTTGCCCTACCACACCACGGATAAGAGTCTCCGAGACCATTTCAAAATCTATGGAGAGATCGAGGAGGCTGTTGTCATCACCGATAGGCAAACCGGCAAGAGTCGCGGCTACGGATTCGTAAGTGCACAAATATGTTCTCTACTCAAACCTAATATCCTTTGTTGTCCAACTGTCATTATTAATCTGCACTAGATAGAGAGAAATGGAATTTTCTTAATGAGATTTCAAGATTCGCTCCCCAAACTCTCAAATACCAAATACTATTACGCTAGAAGAGAAAACAAACCATTTTCCGTTCTGTTTGATAGCCTCAGGCTCTCTGGGGAAAATACTTACTAGGTATACTTACCGGATAAATGGTCATAACTTATGTACAGAGTAACTGTAGTATTGTTTGCCAATCTGTATTTGAGGATCTCATGTTATTTACCACATTTATTTCTACAGTATATTAGGAGTGCATTACATTTGTTTCATGATAGATAGTATAAGTCCTCCTTAAAGGCTTAAAATACACTACAGCGTCCTTATAAAAGCAAAACGTCTACATTGAGTACTATTATTGATCCAAACTACGAATGTACCTATAGATTCTAAAATATGATATCAAATAATGATTGATATGATGGGCTGACGTGCTTTTATGATTTCAGGAAAATATTTCAAGTGATTCCCCATGAATAATAATTCCCTCAGGATGATAAGTCAAATTTTTATGGAGAATTGTGGAAACAACAGAATTTTTACTATAGAATACAAATGTCGGGAAAATTAACGATCTCGACTTAGCAAAATATAGAAGGCGAAGTAACTTGATTTTGAGATCACAATTTTTGACGTTTGAGCTTTTAGCACGGTTATTCCCCACAGACATTTATATACATATAGTGGGAGAAGGAAAGGAAGGAGGAAAGTAGACGCATGAGATGAGAGAACTGACAAGGTAATAGAGTTGGGCGTGTGGAGCAGAGTGAAAATGAGATAAATAGACGACGGTATTCTTGGGAGTGGGTTATTTTGTATACTTATGTACTTTTACCTTGTCTAATTCCATCTGGAAAATTGATTATAAAATAGTTGTCGTGACGTATCATTTTTATCAATGAACTGAAGCTGAGTGAAGTTGAATGGAGGGGGAGATGTAGGGAGTCTTTTTGAGGAGATCAGTTTTATTGAGAAAGACAGGTTGAAGAGCTGTGAAACGAAATCTTCTGAGAATATAATAGACTTTCGGCTTTATGTCATGTCTTAAGACTCACTCGCTTCTTTCTCCACTCCCCAACGTTTAGCACATTCCACCTATTATAGTTTCCATTGTATTTCTACTTCCACTTTCTGTCCACAATTATTAGAGACAATGAAACTGACTTTACCTCACCACGGTTTTCTTCCTTTACTGTAGGAAATCACCTCAACTACGTATAAATAGCTAAGTTTACAATAAGTATACTGTATACATTGTCGTATAATGCACTATCTACTTTAGGTACAGTAGGGAAGTGCGTCAGTAATAAGTTATCTTCTTCCCAGGTTTAGGTAGATAGTGACTTTCTAATCTATAGGTCTATAATAAGTGTCCTATAATGTACCTACGTACATTAGACTAGGAGTAGTTGCATGTAAGCAAGACATACGTACAGTGTTTGTCTGATTGGTAGTCTTCCTTTTTTTTGAGTGTACGTAGTCGTAGTCTATGTAATATTATAGTCTGGAGGAGTAGAGTGACTTGACTTAACTTAAATCTCACAAGAGGAAAGAAAAGCTATCAAGAATTTTTTTCTCGTGTCTCTCCAGGTTATTATGTCAGAGAAGATTGCGGCGGAGCGTGCCTGCAAGGAACCCAATCCGATAATTGATGGGCGAAAGGCTAACGTGAACTTGGCTATATTGGGAGCAAAGCCTAGGGGAAATGCTGCTGCCACGGGTAATTAACTAAGTAAATATTAGCACTAATGTAAGTATTCTATCTTTCTGTCTCTCTTCTTATTTCTAATATCAAAACGTATATACTTACCTGGTTTACACTCTTTTGTATACAATTGTCATAAATTTTACCAGCAACTATTCATTCTGGGATCTGGAGGATCATCAATCTCACTAGATAGTTTACCTATTGCCTTACAAAAACATTTTAACTGACAAAAGGTGGAACAGACAGATGGACATAGCAGTTTAATAAAGTATCTTCCGTTTCTTATTATTATATTCCAGAAATATTTTGCTGTAAGGAAATAATTATTTTCATTTAAAACGAAAATGAAATCAAAATATTTTTGCTAAATGCTTACAAAAACAAATACTGTTCAAAATTACACAAATTCAAATTTTTGTAATACACCTTATTGAGCCTTCCGCCAAACACAGAATGATAGAATAAAGAATACTGCAGAGTAGGTGGTTGACTAGTGGGATTGACGATCCTCTGCGATGGTTGCTGGGACTAAGATATGTCTTAGATAATAAGCACTCACGTCACACAATTGGCTATCTGCTGCTACCCTATAGAATGCATTATCGTCTATTGTCATGTCTTCACTTCACTCTTCACCATTGCAATGTTTTCCTATTTTACGTGCTCAACCGAAATCGACGAAACAACTGAAATTGAATTCGTGTTTCTTTTCTCGTCTCGGTGTGTTGCTGATTGAAAGAGTAATCACTATACCTATACATTCACTTTAACCAAGCCCTTCCTTCTACTTATATGTATGTGTTACAGATAGCATCCCTTATTGGGGCGTACAGGATATTATCTAGATAGTATTATATTGCCCAACTGATTTTTAGCCAGTATGTAAATGTGGATCCAATATTATCCAGATGCGAAACTAGAGAAATATTCTATAAAATTAGTTCATATAGAATTAAGAAAATTTTATTTGAACTACGTAGTACACGAATAGAGTTAGAAGTAAAATCATCAAATACCCACAAAAATTCACTCTGAAACCCCTTCTTCATACCACATCTTCAAGTTTAAGTTTAAAATTAACTCTCTTAAAAGTAAGAGTCTAAGAAAGATGTAAATTAAATTTTGTTGACTGGTATTTTTACTTACTATTGCGATTTTGCATTATTCAAAAGCAGAATTTCCTCTTGTGTCGACATTTTTCAACTGTGACCATGTTCACTACATAGGTATATGGAAATTATATTGGCTAAAAATCAGTTGGGAATTATAATACTACTAGATAATATCAACCTGTACTCCCCAATATGGTATATTATCTGTAACATGTATTCTTCTTCCAAAGTTCCAAAGGAAATGCTAGCATTTGCTTTTGTGAAGATGTGGAAATTGGAGACAATGAACAAATATTCATCTTTAATAAACATTTTCTAGTAGTAATATTGAGAACATCTTTACGGAGGATTGTCCATAGATATTTTGAAAGTTCATATCGATACAGCACAACAAACAAAAACGCAATTCGCTATATCAAAAGCGTATTTGAGGAAAAATTCTCATGAAAACAAATTTTTGGAAATCTTTAAATATTAAAGAATTTGAAATTATCAGAAACTCAAATCTGTAAAACTGGATATTGTATAGGTATGCCTAATTAATTTTAATTTGTTGTCAATGTTTGGATGGACATTTATATACCTCCGTGGGTAGTGTCCGCAGTGGACTATTCTACACTTTTCAAAATTAGTAATGTAGGTTTCTCAACAAAATGTGAACCATAATAATAATTTAAACCTGACTCACAATAAGATTACCACTAATTCTAATGAAATTATGGGTTTGCACATTATTTTGATGAATTCATTTGAGTTTAAGTATTTAAGAGAGATTGTCGTTATCGGTTTCGTTTTCTCAGTGTCAGTTTGTTAGGCCTTTGTGTATTTAAATGTAGAAGAATGGAATTTTGTAGTTGAATCAAATTATTTGCAGTTTGTATATATAGCCGTAGCATTTTGACATGGTTGATTGTTGGTGTTGAGTTGTTATTAGACTTCATGTGTGTCGTGTGTAGTGTAATGTGTAATTCGTGACTGGTGCTGTGTGCATTTTATCTTTCTACTTATCTATACACATGCAACTGGTTTTTAATTATACACTACTGAAAAGTGATAATATTATGTAATTAATAGCTATTATTTCGAGTGTGCATCAATTTCATTATTAACAGTTTGTTTAACTGTTAACTATTTCTTTTGGCAAATAAGAAGAAGCAGTTTAATAAATGTTGGTCAACTAAGGAAAGTCATAGCTGATGTTTTCAAATAGGAATAGGGAATAATGGCAGAATAGTTACTATATGCAAAAACGCTTGTAGTTATAACAAAATCAAATTATCAAATGGGTTAACTTAATAATTATAAATAGTACGATTTGTTCCTGTGAGGAAAATGCAATTTGAATGGAAGTGGATTGAGGATTTTGTAATTTGACGTAATTTTGTACTATCATATAAAATAATATATTCTTCCATAAGTATACAATACTTTCGCTTCCTAGACTTATAACAACATTACTTATTTTAGTATTTGAATCACAGAAAATACTTTGCATGTTATTTGGAATTTGGAATATTGGGAAACTAGGTGAAGGTGCACTGATGTACTACTCAGGAGGGAATAAACTTCAATATGGTAAAGAATTACCTTACCATTATATTATCCACTTTTGCCTACAAAAGGAAAATGCTATATATTTCTATTGTAATTTGTCATGCATAATAATCTGGTTATACGAGAAGAAAGCTATAAATATTAAGAAAAGATGTTTTAAGCTTATCATTGTCATTAGCATCATACCGTTCTTCTCCTACTTATGTCTTCTTCAAGATTATAGGCATTTCTAAGGAAATATAGATGAAAATCCTGAAAATCGACGCAACATTCAGTATAGCTAAAAGTACTACTGCATAATGTAACCTATAAAGACATTATTAATGTGTTCTATACTTTATGCCACAAGTAGCAAGTTTTACCTTTCCTTCAATGAGCAAAATAATAAAAGCGCTTACAGTATTATCAGCTAGTAAAATCAACTAACCGACGAGTTCCGAGTACAGCATTTGTAAAATTGGCTAATATATTTATTCCCTGTTTTAACGAACACTACCTTTATAAATGAACTCACAATCAGAAATAAACATGGAATTTCTTAAAGAATAATAGTAATGTACGAGGGAGTGTTCTATGCAAGTAACAAATAAATCACAAACGAATCTGTAATATTATTATTGCAGTGGCAGACCCGTTTCAGTCCTACCCGTTAGTTTACTCCCAGAGGACTGCACCCACTCTCAATCAGCACTCAGGTAGGAATATCTATACCACAAAATTATTTTCTAAAATTATTTGTTGGCCTTGGAAATTTGAAACTGTAACAGAAACATCTATGTTGTATTTGTACTTAAATAACTACCTTAACCTTTACTTTTACTGCTCATTTTGATCTTGTTGCCATTTTTTGATTGATGCTTTTAATCTACGTAAGTAAAATGTAAATTGTTGGCTTATATATTATTTTAATGGATTTCACAATTTAGAAAAGATAACTCAGCCAACTTAATTATAGATTATCCCTACACAAATACTTCCTTCCTTTCTTTTAATCTTTTAATATTCAAAATATATTTACATTTGTATAACTATCTAGGCAATTTTGCTTTTTAAATATCTTTGGGCGAATTGTGCATATTTTAAAGTGCCGTTACATACATCAGATACTATACAATACACGCAGAAATCTAAAAATACAATTAAAAAAAGAAAACTGAGTAGCTTAACAGATAATTTCGAAAACGTATATACCAACGGAGGTCGTAGGTCTCTATAAGAAAAACACTGGAAGATTTTTTTTAAACAAACGTCTAAAGACATCAGATCAGTCTTCGCTGATTGCCTTGCTTTGTGTGGCCTGTTCTCTATTCTGCTTCGTACAAAAATAACTTGTGAACAATTGTTGAGCCTGGGAAATGCACATTGGCGACATCAGAGATTAGAGAGGCGTTAAGCAAAACGAAAACAATCTGGACGCTTTCTTACTTACATAAATAGCCTGTCACATAGCGTTTAGGTTGAAGAATAGTGTTTTAGCTAACAAAAAATCGTTAATTGATAAGAACACTGTCAAATATAATTTTTTCAATTTTTTCTAGCTAAAAATTCTGATTATCATCAAACAATATTAATGAACTCAATTTTGACAACTTTTTCATAGCTGATCGCATAAGCAAAAATAATATATTCTGGCATCTTGTGTTGTCAGTACCCTTTAGTACCCCTTAACAACATGTCCGTTAGGATTTAGGCAACATATATTATAAATTCGCTTATAAAGCTGTTTCAAAAGCTCGCTTAGACCGATTTTGTCTTAACAACTCCAATTATAAAGCATCACTGTTGAAAACTTCTTTGGGGTTCAACGAGACAGCAAAAATTGCTAAAAGAATCGCAGGGTTGAGAAATATTGACTAAGAAACCTAATATTATGATTCTACACAATGTAGTACTGTAAATGTTACAATAACTGAAATGAAAAATAAGAGGCATAATTTGTAGCCGTGTATTAGCATGTCGTCTAGGAATTCAACATATTCAGTGCACAGCAGAACAATCGGTAACATTAGCTCAGAGAATATTTTTTTCACATCCTCCATTTCTCAGTAAATGTTGAAGGCAAGTTCAGTGCAGTGTCATGTAAAATGTGTGTGTGCTGTGTGTACGCGTACACATTGTATGTACATGACATTAACATGAAAGAAGAGGAGTAGAGTTTTCTCTCCCAGCTAGGTCGTCGTCTTGTTACTTGTTTTGCTCTCGAGTTATCTGTTCATTTTGGGTTGACTTTTTCGCTGGTTGCTCGATGTGGCGTTAGTTTGGCATTTGGCACAGAGTGTGTATACGTATTTTCATCTCTCATTCACTCACAAAATCAGTAATGTTCATGTCACGTCGAATCTCTCCAAGTAAATTGAAGTGATCCAGATTTTGGCAAAAGACTGTGATTTTTTATTCGCTTTTTGCGCAATATACGTACACTTGCTTATTTATTGTTAGTTACAGAGGGATTGCATTACAATCTATGTTTCATATAGGAGCAACCCAACGGATATATCTCAGTATCCAAAATACAAGTGCGGAGGCATTCGTTTCCATATTGTTAAGGAGTTGGACAAAGAGAGCTGTGATCTAAGATCTAAGATGTCGTTTGTGTTAAGACAAAATGAGTTTCTAGACTGGAGACAATAAGATAAAGTACAAGAGGGTTGTATCTGAACATGAGCCACAGAAATAAATCTACCTAGATACAGTGTTCAATGGAGCAATGCGCTATTTAATTTATGTCCGCATACTCCTGCCGAGGATGTTCCTTATTATAAATGTATAATTCATGCATTTGCATACTTGTTCATAACAAGAGTAATGAACAAAGAGTCTACTTGAGAATAAAAAGTATGCAGTTCCTATTGTACAAGTACTACTCTTTTATATGGCATGCTAAATAGGACATGGCTTTGTAATTACTAATAGAAATCTACGTAGTAGTATGAAAAGCGGCTTATTAGCATCTAGTATCTGAAAATAGATGTATAACAAGATTACAAGTTTGCGTTACAAGATTATTTTAGTTTAATAGGGGCTTTTGGTGACACAGAATTAGGAGCTAATGATCAAACGTTAGTAAGTAAAAGTAACTAAACATCCTTATCATTGAGACAAATACTTTCTTTGATGATAGGGTAGGAATTTAACGTAGACTGAGACTCCTGTAAGAAGGAGCATCTGGAAAATCTCAATTTATATGGCAAAGAATAGCTATTCTTTAAAGTACACTTTGTAATACACCAAATGGGTTTAAGGTACCTTAGAATCCATGCGGTACAACAAAATTACAGAGGAGAAGTTCTACTTAAACTATTTATAGGTTCCACACACTTAATTAAAAAATACCTTGTTCTTATAGGTAGATAAAGATAACTTTCGCTTCAGTTCAGAATAGGTACTTAAGAGTTAGTGGAAGCTTACGATTTAATGACAGGATTATTTCCCACGTCCAATTATGCCTTAGCTGCTATTTTCGTTTTGTTCGTCTGGTGTCATGTAATGTAAGTGTAGTGTGGCTAGCTTTATTTCTTAAGGGGAACTAAATTCTCTTGTGCACATTTATTTACAAGATATTGGTACCTACAGAAATGCAATTTTATTTATGAGACTGGTTTACTTGAAATATTGTACATATATTATATGATTATGGTGGTTTTTATTCGCCTTTGGTTTGGATTGGATGCGGATGTGGTTTGATCTCATTTGACTTCTGTCATTCTTGGCTTCCTTATCATGCGATTTGATTTGCTCAATTTCACTGAATATATATGAGGCTAGCACTGGATCTAATCTTAATCCTTTGCACTGAACAAATCCAGACGTTTTGCGTCTGTGTACTGTTGTACTGTAGTAGTACCTACTTACCTACTACATACCGATACCGATGTACATCTATTTGTAGACTGCCGACTGATACTTCTTAAATCTATTTACAGGTCTTGTTTTTTGCATAACGGTACCTTTTAATGATGCCGTGCCGTGTGGTGTAATGGATACAGCGAATTTTCATGTGTTTAGGGTTTTAAAAATAAAAATTACGTAGATATATATAGGTTTTTAGTTACTTTCATGAAAACATATGTCCAGAATTAATATTATATTATTTTACAAGTATCTACACTTTTAGAAGAGAAAAGAAGGAGTATACAGTACTTATACTTTGTAGTTAATAGACTTCTTCCCTAAATTACCCATGCAATTACCTAGATAGATGTTCCTCTGTTCTGTGTATATAAAATTAACGATACTAGGAGAAAACGTACAAAAGCGTGTTTATCATAAGCACAGACTTAGACTTACATAGATAGAATCTGAGATGGGAAGTGGGAAGTGACATGAATGGAGTTCTTGTGAACTGGAAATAATGAGTAAGATAGGAAAGAAGGGGAGATGAGAAAGACACCTAGCAAAAAAGAAGAGAAAACTATTTTTGTCCTTTCCTTTTAGATACTATACCGATTGAAGTGAGAATATAGTTAACACAACTAAAACTAAAGATATAAGTAAATGCAAATAGTTTTAGACAGTGTGCAGTAGTTTGTACTGTAGTTTAGTACTTGCAATTAGGATTTGACGAAATACTTGTAAGTAGGTAGATGATACGGATTTACCTACTTAAAAAGTAACACTAGTATTATACTAATAGATAGCTAAAGAATCCAAAAATAACCGAATACTTACATTCAGATTTTCAGATCTATAGATGAGGAAAATTGAAACTGGAAGCTCCATTGAATTTTTCTCGTTTATTCGATCTGAAGTTGGGAAATGTATTTATAACACGTAGTACGCCTAGATTAATCTGACTTCCTGGTTATCTTCAGATCCACCAAATCACAAATGACTCCCAGAAGAGTATTAAGTGTATATTCTGGAATTTTCTAATAAAATTTTGGGATTTCTGGTTTTCTTTGTAATTTTGTGATCTTTGGAACAATGGGTTTGGTTTGCTGTCGTTTTTTGGGTTATTCAAGCCTTAACTTAATTGGGGTTGGTGTTAGCGAAGAATAATGATGATAATAGCAATTATGATCCTCTTCCACAATACTAAGCGTTGAAAATTTGAAAATGCTAAGAACTACACTTTTACTGTATGTACTACTCGTACTATGTATTCTGATCTGGTTCTGAATTTCTTTATTCTGGTTTATTGTATTTGTATTTGGATGTAATGTACGTATGTAATGTATTGTCTTTATTTTGAACTTTGAACTAATTAATGTATGTATTGAGGTTGGCTGCCATTTGAGTGATTTTTCTTGTAGCATTTCCCTTCACAGCGATTCGGACTGGTTATCCCACACAGCTTCTAGCGTCTCAGTACGGGTAAGTGTACACCTTGCTAATGCTTTTGCTGTGGGGTTTCACTAATTTATTCTCAAATCGACAGTCAAAGCAATTTTTAAAGAGAATTTCAAATTATTGTCATAATTCTACCTTTAGAATTAAAAGTATACCTTAATTTCCAAGACTGTATCTAAAGAAATGATTTCCCGAGAAGAAATCAATTTGACACTAAAAAGATTTCATGAATTGACTATATTATTCTGTGGTTTGGTTTCTGATTCCGAATTCAGATGAATGTAAAAGTATACGTAATGTATTCTTAAAATACACTGTGTAGAATTTTTTGAGTCTTTTATTCAATCCTTTCTTTCATCAGCAAAAGTTGATATTGAATGAATGATAAAAAGAAACTGAAAAGTAAATCAGTGAATTGAATAGATATAAACTCTATTCTTCATCAAAGAATATATTGTTAATGGATTCCGAGAAATAATGAAAATAATGTTATCTAAAGAATGAAGAAACACACTGAAGTGAAAGAAAATCAATTTCAATTATCTATCTATACTTATATAAATATGACTCTAGTTCTTCAAACTACTTTTTATATCTGTCTGGTATTATAATAATGGGTGGATAAAAGTTAACTAACTTTATGTATCTATCTGCTGATCTGTGTAAGTAATGAAGTAACTACCTACTCTTTCTGTTTTATAATTTATACTTATGAAAAGCAAATACCTAACTAAAAAGCAAAGCAAGATTGAACAAAATGTCCACAGCCATTGAGACGCACAATGAAAAACGATCATATCCAATGTACATTTCCGAATTCCGACGAACTCACAACTAAAAGACAAAAGAAGCCTTAGCTGGCATGGCACGGCACTTAGCTGTAGTTTTTTGAAGAGTTCTCTTGAATGACTTGAGTTTTTGGCACGAAGTTTTTGGTTGTTTTGTGATGTCATGTCGAAGCGGTGGGCTGGCTACATTTTTGTATTGGTATTGAGTTGAATTGACTTTCTCTATTGTATTTATTATTTTTTACTGCCGTTGTCAACTATATGAGTCATCTGGCTGGACTGATCTTTGGGTGTATTATTGTAAGTACTAATGTACGTAATCTCTGGTCTGGCTCGCTGGTCTGTTTCTGTTTTTATGGAATTGACGTTTTTATCGTTGTAATTTGTAATTCACTGTGACTTTTAACTGATGTTTCTGCACTTTACTTTTGACTTGATCATTTTCCATGTGTAGGTTTGTTACTGTTATTTTATCGAATTGTCTTTTTTGAATTGAGCGTTTAAGCGTGTGATGGTTTTCGTTTCGCTTCGAAATTTTATCATACTGTTGATTTAATTCTCTTTTATGATTGTTCTCTAAGACTCAATTAATTCAGCACTTGTTTACTTAATACTTTACAAACACATTTCGACAAGACGTGACGTGATCTAATAACTGCCTTAATCTATATAAATCTATGTCATTGATTTGACGATGACAATCATAGCCAGCTAAATTCTAAATATCAATAATTAAATGCTGGTTATTTTCTAATTTGTATTATAGAATAATTTATTACATTTTTTATGATTTCTTATGCTACATTACATAATGTACTTATGTATACACGTAATTACATGAAATATTTAATGGAACCTCAAATCATTTACGAATATATATTAAAACTAAATATTTCTCCATATCTTAAAATCCCACGACATCTATTGTACAACATTGTCTTTACTCCCATTGGAGTACAATAATTAGTCTGTAATGCTGATGTCGTGAGATTTTAAGATAAGGAGAATTTCCTTTCCTAAAAATAATTTTTCTCACCGATTCGGACATTGTTTTGAAATTTAGGTTACCGGGAAGTTACGTGTATCAGCCAGCGGCGTATGGAGGAGCTCCTCTTCTATCTCTACCGACAGCAGCAACTTCACCAGCCTTAGCAGCGGCAATTGCAGCTCAAGCCTCTCAATTTTACGATTCGTACCAGCCAGCTAATTTAGCGTCCTCTGGAGTGGCACCTGGTAGTGCTGCGGCAGCTGCTTATCCGACGGCAGCTCATTTTGCAGCTCAGGCAGCTTTTGCTGCTGCGGATCCATACACATCAAGCTATTTGGCAGCAACCTCCGCTGGGGCCAATCACAATGCTGCCAATGCAGCTGCTGCTCAACATCATGCGGCAGCTGCAGCGTATGCAGCGTATATCCCCCAGATGGCAGCGGGAACAATGAATTCTGGAAGTGCTTCTGTGGCTGCTGCAGCTGCGGCAGCCGCCAATGCTGGAATTTCGCTTACGCCTTATGCTGCCGTTGCTCAAGACTCACGAATGCAATGAAAAATGCTGTAGCGTACATTACGCACGTTAAATTAAGAATCTCAGGGGTTCTAAAGCGTGTAGTATGTATGAAATTAAACCAAACCACCTGCAAATGCAGGGAAAGAAAAGTTAATCATTAATTAATTAAATTACTGTAAAACTATCCAAATGAAAGTAAACAAAATACCTTTACAAACATACATCAGTTTACATTTTACATTGAGAACTTAAAGTAGTCAATGTTTAATACTACGATTTAAAATACAAATGTTACTTAATTGTTGCTGATTTGGAAACAGATAGAATCTTTTAGAATATTAATAAGGTAAAGAGTACAGAAAGAGAACAGTACTACGGAATCAGTAATTTTTTCCATTATTATGTATTTCATTTATTACAAAAGAGTCCAGTCATGTTTATTTAAAACTTTACCATTTACTACATGTTCAATGTCAAAGCAATTGTAATATATCTACATCAAACAGTCAGTACCAATCAGTGCCTTCTGCTGTCTGCGAGGTATGTCATGGAATGGAAGACAATTCTCTTAATTTTATTACTTTACATTGCATTAATTGATTTTCATAATTTTTCAGTGTAATACGATTTTAAAGCTACTAGATTTTTACTTGTTTTGACCTTTGCAATTAGTCCAGCAATTAAAGATAATTAGTTGGGACGCAATTGTATTAGTAATCATGACAGGTTACGTAATATGCAGAAATAGTTGAATTATGAATTGATGTATGATTAGTTACCAATTTAATGTGAATGTGTATAAAACCAAAGAATTCAAAATCTTGTGGGTGAGTAATTGCAGTTTGTATGTCAGATGTCAAAATGTCATGTACTATAATTTAGTTACTCTTAAATACCATGTCATGTCTAGTGTAATAATGTTCGTCATTAGATTTTCAATTACTAAAGTAAGAAATACCAATACGAGGCAATTCTATCATGTAAAATTACTATCCATAAACTAAATACTTATATAATACCTACCGTAAATGCGAATTCAATCGATGTTTATCAAACGATGAGCTTTGGTGCCAAAAAACTGTTATTTCTCAATCTAGTTGCAAAAGTGTAGCTGTAAAGTAATACATAGATTGTGGTTATTTTACAGTAAAGAGAGGATCGTACATAGAAAATGCAACAATTATTACAGTTATAAATTATAATGCATGACACACCTAAAATTTACCATACAGTAAAATAGTGGTCTAAATTATTGGCTAAATTCATAATTGATGTTATTGTTATTGTCAGGATTGTTAATGTTCTGAGGGAAAAGTTGACGGTTTCAAATTTCAGTGAACAAAAATAAAGACTTTTTTAAATGAAGACTCAAACAAAACCTACTCACTTCGTGCAGCTGTTACTCATTTTGCATCTTCTTAACATATGCATTCTATCAAAGACTCATTAAATAAGTCTTTCAGAACTGAAAAGCTACTCTGTTGAGTATTAAAAGCTTAGGAAGAAGTAAACTAGTTTTATTTTGGAAATTAGTGTCAAGTTTAATAGAAAGTCATAATTTATTGTACTAATTAATTGCGCATTGTTTTATTCGCCATTGTTTATGTATGAAATATATTTTGGGTAGGATATGTAGGTCTTGATTACTCAACCTCAGTAATGTTCGTGGAATTACTTTAAGTACGCATTAGAGAGCGAAGACCTAGTTTTCTGTTCACTTTATATTTATCACATTTAACACGCAAATTATTATACATTCTTTGGTTCGTGTAAGGTAGCCTGAGTACCATAAATGTAAACTATTCGGTCGATTTCGTCAACTTGAAGTTACAGCATCGCCAATAATTTTCAATTAGATACAACTCGAGCATATAAATAGATAATGAATTAAAGAATGAAAATTATATCCGCATTAAAATGAAGCAAATTGTTATGTTCTTGTATTTTCTCATAATTTGCTGTTCTTTTTTGAACGTACTGCCCTTCAAAATTCGAAAAATTCCTCTGCAATCTGTGGATCTAGAAACTGTCAGCGATAATTTTGGAATAAAATTATGGCAGCATGTCGGATTTTCTCATATGAGTGGGTTGCAGATAAACGAACAGTTGAATTTACAGGTAAAGTAAAATAATGCACTTCGCTTTATTATAAAGATATTTCGTAAGAAGAAATAGAAGTATTTGTCAAATTGGCAAAATGATAGACCTACTAAAGATTAATAATACTATATGAATATTAGGAGAAATGCCACAAGTTAATGAACTTATTTAATCTAATAATTATGTGTAGATACGCATTTATTCAGGTGAAAGTCACCCCCAAACTGCTTGCCTCCTCTGGAGAAAGTCCTGCACACTTGCAAACAACATTGAAAAACTATGAGCACACTTTTCTCACCATTAAATTTTCTAGTATAATTGGAAAACTAATAGATGAAACTGCAAAAGAAATAGAACCACCTACTCTTAAAACTACATCTGTTGTACCTGATAAAGAGTTACTGCAACCATTACTAACTTCTGAAGAAAAGGTGCAAGAAGAGAACCAAACCGACACAAACTCAAATAGTCCCAAAATTGATCAAAATCTGCAGTCAACCCCAGAAGATGAAAAAGTTTCCAAACCTTTAGTGCACAAAGCTTCATTAAAGAATCTAGAGTCAGAGCAACTCACGAAAACAAAAACAGACAGAATTAGGAAAAAAAGGGATATCGAATTCAGCAAGCAAGACTTGTTGCAAATTTACAAGATCATTGAAAAGGTCAAGAAATCCGCAGAAAACAATTCAAAAAGTAATACTGCAGATGGAAATTCAAGTGCTACAACTACAACAGCTAAGGTGAAAGCCGGAATCTTTGAACGAGTCGGTGCAGCTCCATTACAGCCCACAACGAAGATGAAAGATTCAACTCAAGATTTGAATAATTCTTCTGTTGATTCTAAGTTAACTTACAAAACCTGGCGAGCATCGTTTGATAAAAATTATCGACCTCCTGGATTTTACTTTCTGGTATCACTGTAAATATGATAACTGATAACTATTAAATTTTTTGAATTCCTAAAAGAAATTCGTTTTACCGACCGTACTCATTCTGCACAGGTAGATGACCAAGTAATATTTGACAACTGGTTTGGAATGTGGAGTCGTCCGAATGTACTTGGAAGAGTTACCCCGTATACATCAAAAATGACTTGGAATGAAACAGAAATACAGTTCCAATGGGAAGAGCCTCCGAAAAGAGATATCAAAGTGATTAATAGTTTAAAATATACTTTAGATAGTTCTTTGGTTAAATCTGTTTAATTTCATATTTAATTATTCCAGATAAGCTTTGAGTGGGATCCAATGGAAAAGGGCTCTTTTATTCTCATAGACAACATTGAAATATTTACATTTGGAGTTGAATCAGAAACCCCTATCCCAAATTCAATTGAAAAAAATGTTCCAAGTAATAATGGAAATAGCAATAATAACAATTTAACAGTATACATTGTTGTTAAACCTGATTCTCACCACCATGACCATGACGAATCAGTAGTAATGACAGCAGCTGCTGGAAAAGTAGATGTTTCTGGGAGTAAGAAGCATCAAACAGAAATAAAAAATGTGGATTTATCAGTAGAACAGTCAACAGAATCATTAAAAGAAAAGAACTTAGCCGATGATTTACTGGAACTTATTAAAACTGTCCAGAATAACAGAACCAAAGAGCAATCAATTCTCAATGGTAGTGGTATTAAGAATACCACAATCACCACTACAACCCAAAAGCCAGAAACAACAACTGCGCACAAAACTGATGACAATAAGACAACGAAAAGTCTTAAAAGCGATAAAACCGGACTTATAGTTTTAATCACACTTATTATAATCGGCTCTTTTATTCTAATAGCCATTTTGCACAGAAAGTTCAAAGAAGACAGGAATCCTAATAAAATGGGAAGACACTGCTAACAATATACTCTTTACGTACATGTAATAAAACTGTAAAATAAAGAGTTCACCTGGAAAGAATGAAAAATTGAATTAATTCAATGTAATATTTAAGTTTACAATTACAGTAATTTAGGTTCCCTTGTGATGAAATGGTTTTCGTCTATTATTATTATTTGCCAATAGAACGCAATCACAAGTAATGAAATACGAACTGAGCATTTACATTGTTCATTACTAATTTATTTCTCCGTATGCGAATACCTTGAAAGTTCCAGAAAGTCGTCACTTCTAACATTAATAATAGATTATTGTTCTTCCTCACAATACAAATATGAATATAAATGAGACATTAACTTGTTTTGGTTTTATATCACAAACAACGAGGCAGCAGCAGCAATCCATCTCCTAATGGCTCCTTCGAATAAAGTTATTCTTTGATATTATATTTTAGCATTCGAAAAATCAAATCTTTCAATTCCTTTGTTTAGCCAAAAAACAACGGTTTACTTTTAAAGGGTAATTTTTCAAGCATACTATACCGTGAACTGTAGTTAGCTGCCAGTAAACTGCGGGATTTTCAAAATATTTATCCTTATTTTTGCTCTTCGAATTTTAATTTTATATTTAAAAATCGAATAAGAAGTTTTGTACAGTACATCCAAAATCTTTAGAAATTGAATCATTCAAGTGGCAATGATTTGGTAATGTAAACCAACAGTATGATGATGAATGCCAACTGTTAATAATTGAGTTTTTATTAATTGTATCAAACTTATCGCTAATCTGCACATTCTCACTACAAAGGTAAATTCGATTTTCTTCCAAAAATAATTCTTTCGTAAGAAATAAATTATCGTAAAACAGTTAAAGAATTAAGGTATTGCTTATTTAATAGTGCGTGGTTTAATGGTTCATTTTTTTGAATTTATAGAAATATATGTATTTGGGTTTCAGATGCAGTTGTGCACACTATTTTAACTTACAAGCCTACAACATTCATTTGGATAAATACATATTCAGATTAATTTTTGGATCTCCAAAGTAGAAAATCACGGGGGTGGGTAGAGGAGTACAAAAGAATGCATTTTTCTGATCATATCTGATATGCAATGGAAGACTTCCAGTGTAGTAATGTGGTTACAGACAATTGTGCAAATTGCAACTTGACTTTTGGAAATGATGTCGTGAAGGCCACAAAAGTAACTATTTTAGACAATGCCAGCCAACCTTCAGCATCCGAAGTTCAAATTTTGGATGCCCTTTTGTATATATACGGACTGTCATACGAGGACTTTGCTCAAGTATTTCCTCAAAATCCTGATGAAATCAAAAATAATTTTACAGACACTGGTGGGAATGGAGTGGCTCTGTGCCTTGACTGCCTGCAAGTATTCCAAGATATTTATGGCATGCACATTAAGTTTGAAAACTTGTCAAAGGAGGATTCAATATTAAGAAAAGTAATTCAATGGAGAAGGAACCATAAACTGTCTGTAAAAAAAGAGCCAGAGTGTACTGAAGACCATAATGAAAATGAAGATTTTTATGACTCTTGGACCTCCAATTTTGACGAGTCAATGGCCGAAGGGGAAGATAACGAGCCAATTAGGAATGGAAGTGATTTTTTCGAAGGAAGCAATGATCAAACTACTGAAGACGTAAAAAATATTGATTTATTCGGGCATGTACAGAAAATCAAAACTTCTAAAAGTATCGGTCACCGCCAGAGAGGAAGGCCAAAAAAAGTTAAAACCAAAGAGAAACTAATACTTAAAATTTCAAAGCGCCACATTCAGCCTAAAGCAGAAATCGAAAATTCTATAGAATATGAAAGTAAGTATATAATATCCCTATTGCCCTATGTACTAAAAAATATTACTTATAATTGCAACACAACAATACCTAAATCCAACCTGCTAATGTTTGGAATTATCTGATGTAGACGAATACTTGCTCTTTATTTGCATTTCAATTAGCTAAAAGATGTATTGTTTCACAATTTTGGTTGAATTAAAGCTAACAACTGTTTTGACATATGTTTTTGCAAGATGACAGCAAATTGCAACCTTACATAAGGCTTACAAGGTCAAAGGTTCCTGGTTCAGAGCTTAAGAAAAAGACATTCCGAAGATACATGGAAAATGACGACGTTTCCTCATCCGGTTCAGATTATGAAGACAAACATGTGAAAAAGAAAAAGCCATCGGCCAAACAAAGTACGTTCTTGCACAGTGAACTACTGCTACTATTCAACATGTTTAAATACGAATTTCTCATAATAAATATAAGTCCTAAATAGTCTTTATTTATTAATATTATTAATTAATTACTCTGTGTAATGGTTTAGGAATGATATTAAAAAAGTATCGTGATAAGCCGCTCATGGCTACTCAATCAGGAGGAATGAATTCTAATGTTAAAGATGAGGAAGTAGATGGAATTGAAAAAGACACAGAAACTCCAGGAACGTCAAGTGGTGCTAGTGATAGTCAGTCAAATTCCACAAAGAAATTTATTAAAATTCGACCTGAAAACGGAAAACGTCTTGTCTACATCTGTAATTTGTGTGGGAAAAGTATAACTAGAATAAAACTTTTCAAAGTTCACATGAATGCACACAAGAAAGCGGCCAACAAAGAGAAAAGAGCAGTACGAAAGAAAGTCAAATGTCCTCATTGCGATAAATTATGCAAGAATGAAGATTCGTTAAAAATACACGAAAGTAATCATCATTCAAAAGCACCAAAAATCTGTGATAAATGCGGAAAGACCTTCATGCGAATGGAAAGTTTAAAATTACATCAAAGATTTTCACATACCGATGATAAGCAATTTGAATGTAAAACATGTGGAATGAAATATAAATGGAAGGGTTCCCTACAAAGTCATGAATTAACTCATAAAAACCCAAGACCTCACGTTTGCGAAAGGTGTGGGATGACATTTGCTAATAAATCTAATCTCAACAGACATAAAACTTATCACGAAGACGAAGAACAAGATAAGGAACTGTTCAGATGTCAAGATTGTGGAAAAGTTCTAAAAAACAGAAAAAGTCTTAAAAAGCATATCAATGGAACTCACCGCGAAGATTTACAGAAAATTTTTACTTGTCCTATATGTGGCAAAACAACAAAAACAAAACCTAACTTGAGAGCTCACATGAAAATACACGATCCAAATCGGGTAACCAAAAGAAAATCAGAGCTGGTCAGAAATCCAATTGTCAGAACTGCAAGTGAAACGGTAATACAGTCACAGTTACAGGTGCCCCTGCCTCCTCCAAGTAATTTTCAAATACCAACAGGCGTTTGGTATTAGAATTTAAGTTTTTAAATGTGAGTGAATGGGTACATGTATCCCCCTACTATTTTCAATGGAATCGATGTACCATACATACCCACTTATAGCGACTTTATGTATCGACATGTGTCACGCAAATTATTCTTTAAGTGTCACTACAATTATAGTAGTTAGTAGTTAGGGTTTTTAATTTAGGCGAAAGTGTTAACAGTTTGCAATATTAGTGACGAGTCAATTATAGGGTGGTTCATATTATTATGAAATAAATATTTTTATGCTATCTACGGAATATAAGCCTTCGATTGGGCCACATCGGCCAAGATATGGAATAGTATAGTATAATAGTATTAGTCAGCAGTGGAAAGATGTAAGCGCAAAATAGTGTCAATGTCAACCTTAATACAGAATGAAGGAAAGTACCTATTGATAGATAATTCTGTTTAATATATCCGTACTGATAACCGAAGAGCACACTTCACCAAACTTACTTTTAAAATTAAGCAAAGGGGGTATTTGCTTCTAACCAACAAATGCGTATTCACAAAATCCTTGGTGTTCTAACCTGGTAATTAGTATAACACAGTTATTGCTAATTGGTTATCTATGTATGTAATGTAGGATTGTACTGATTATAGTTGTTATAGATGATTATTTAATACTTTAGTGTAGTTTAGGCAAACGATAGCAATTTTACATGTTATACTACAATAAAGGTATAGGTAGTGATATTTATGGACCCCTTGATGGTATTTATTGTCACTGTTGTTAATGCTTATTTTTACTTCCCACTAGATCGGTTGAATACATAAATTAGCATTTCGTTCAGCCATAATATAAGAACACAGCTTGCGAATATTACTTTCTTTAAATACTGAATAACTAGGATCAGAATTCTTCTACGAAAAGTCTTTATCGGTTTACTATTGTTACTATTTTTTAAATAACGTTTCCTATCTGTATTAGTAAGTTGGTCAAATGTGTCAAACCAAACATTTCTATCTGAAGTATATATTTTTTGATGTATTCACAGAAAAAAAGTAACCATTTTTGTTAGGTTTAGGTTAGCAGTTTTTACCAAAGTCAAATAGTGTAGTGTAACGCAGTGAAGGGATCTTGAATTTGTATAAAATTGTTTGAAAATGAACAACACGGTGTGACTCAACAGTATGATTAAGTTTCACGTACTTAAAAGGTTTGTAATGGTGTGACAGTTCACTTCTTCACTTGAGAACAAGTGGTGTATGTAAGGAAAAAGTGAAATGAATAAATAGTATATCGAATAAAAATATGACATCAATATTTCAGAATGTATTTATTTCAAACTGTTCAACTCGCGATTATTTAAAACACGAGTTAAGCCTATATACGACTAGTATACCAATACCAAGGATCTTGCACCACGAAGTAAGACACTGGTTCAATCTTCAATGCACTGCTTCTTAAGACGTCAATAAGACGTCAACGTCCAGGTATATAAGGCCTTGAATATTATCTGTCAAATAACTATTAAGCGAACTTTACAAAGACTATCATTTGCTATCTCAAAACAGTGGTGGTTACTGTACTTGTATATATAATAAATATACAATTTAATAAGTAGTAGAAAACTGCGGTTTTTATAGATAAATTACCATATTACAGATTAGATATAGAATTTTATAGTTAATAATACTATCCCACATCATTATTCTTATTAGTGTTATTAGTGATTGTGCTAGATTTTTTCCTAGCGTCTATGTATTTATCAAGGTCGCTTAAAGGTTGGTAATACACATGTACAGTTTGTGCTCCAGCAAACATTGTCAATAGAGCAACGGTACCATATCTCAAATATTGACCCCAACTAACACCGGCGGGCATTTTGTCTTTCCCCGAATCGGTAGCTCAATCTGTAAATACATAATATTTAAATATGCATAATCATTCTATGAAATAGTGGCACGCAATAATATTGATTAAGCATATGCAGGAATTGATGAATTGATTATTTTCAAATAAAGCTTTTCTATCGGTTTATGCTATAAGGAATGGGAAATTCTATTCAGTATCTTTGTGAGTTTGATAATTTTGTGTAAAGGTATATAAAATATAAAATTCAAAAGTAATTTAGTTGCCTTTACCTCATATATTTTAAGAAGTTACTAAACAATGTAGTAAATAATTACTTATACAAAGAAGTCTAATGTTCCAACAATTGATTCCTTTGGAAGTGGAGTAAAATTTTAATCATCTAAAATCGTTTTTCCATATTTATCTGGAAAATATTCAGAATTCGCAAATTATTGCGATGTAAAAATTTATGCAAAATGTGTATAGAGTGAGTCACACGAAGATTATAAACTTGGCTGAATTTCTTTAATATGGACAAGGCAGAATATAGCATTGCACAAGTACGATTACGTTTTGAGACTTGGGAACTTGGAATGAGGCGATGAGGCGATAACAGTTAAGCTACATTTTGTGGAATTTTTGGAATTATATGACCACAGCTTTGTGATATGACATTACAACATAATTTTAGTTCACCTGGAAAGTAAAACAGAAATTATAATTAAAATTGTCATTGCTGAACTTTGAATTGTGGAACTCTTATTCATTTTAGATCCAGATCCAGATGCTTTTCGGCCTGGCTTTTTTACTTCTTTTCCCAAATAAGCGTCAACACCCTCAGAAGAGGTTAAACGTGCCGCATTGCAACCGTTCTCACTACATTTGTCACAAATTAGCATTTCTGCAACTTCCGAGTGATCCGTCTTTATTTTTTTACACACTTTACTTATATTCTGTCCCTCATAAGTACAAAATCTGACTATTACTCCATTTTTATCACTAGTAATGCCATAGAATATGGCACATACAGGCAAGCGAGAAAGTCTTTCAGAATCCTTACTAAAATTTTCTGGAAACCAAATCGAAATCATTTTGAAACTTTATGGTTTCTAGTAATCTTACTAATAGTATAGGCTTAATTTAGTTAACCTTCATCTTCTTTCGGGATTGTAGAATAAGTTTCGTTAAACGCCTCTCTACCTGGACACGGCTTAGAATCACCATGACCAGTGAAACATTGCTGGAATTTCAAACGATCATTTTTAATACTTTCGTCCCGCTGATCCTTACTCTGGTAATCATCTAACGTCAAACTGTTGCATTGTTGGCAACCTAATCCTTTAAAACATTTATGAATTGAATACATTTGTATATGTCCAGCAAATTTAAGTACTAACTAAAATAATATAAATTATTTTACCAATGGAAATTGCCGGTAGAGAAACTACAACCATAAAGAAATACAGTACCAGTACCGCATGCATTCTGCATATAGTTTTGTAGAATTATGTAACTGAAACTATCCCATTTATAAAATATTGAGACGAATTTAGAAAATTGCAATAAAATGCAATGAAATACGGAATACACATCTTTCAAGAATTGTCATAGATATTGGCAAAGTTTTTTATAAAAAATATACATAACAACGAAACTTGAAACGTGGTGTCCTCACCTAGATCATCATTGCAAAATTTTCAGTCAGGATTTTTCTGCAATTAACAGAAAAAATTCAAGAATGTCTTGCACTATATGCAAAGATGCTATATCTGAAAATTGTCTTCCAGTGAGTAGTATCTCTGTAATTCTTAGCATTCTTAAGAACGTAAGTTTAACCTTAATATTTGCTTATATTTTTTGACATTTATTTTAGGTTCTGACAACACCGTGTGGACATTTGAGTCATAAAGAATGTCTTGAGAAATGGCTTTCCCTTGGGTTAAACAAAATGTGAGTAGCAAAGTCTTAGAATTTTATTGTTTTAAATAATTGCAGTGATTACTAGTATAGCAAGTTCAATAATAATATATACATGAAATGGAAATAATAGAAGAGGAAGGTGCCCTCATTGCCGCCAGCGTTTCAATATATCAGAATGTACTCGTTTGTTTCCTGTATTCTATCCAAGAGAAATACCTCAAGGTTCACCCTAATTTTTACATACAATTTACTGCATTACATAAAATGCTTTATTTTAACCATTATTGCAATATTCGATTTCCAGGCGAAAGCAGTCCCGGTTTTACAGATTATGAAAGAACGATGCAATATTTGGATTTGGAGAAAATCGAAGATCCGCAAATGAGCAAATTCAACAGCATAGTGCACTTTGTCTTCACATGTCTATTGGTTAAGCATTACATAAATGCTACCTGCCGGTATGGAGCATTGAAATCATTATTGGATGAAGAACTACTTGATGACGAAGAGGACATTGAGGAACAAAGCGACATCGTAACGCTTGGCTATTATTGGGTGTACACCATGATAATTTGCTCGGTAATCAGTGTCCTTTTCGGATTTTGGGCAGAATACATGAACCAAACTAGAATTAATGGGTATGGCCGTTATTTGCGTATCTGCTTGGTCCCTTCGCGGCACGGCTTTCGTTTCTTTAATATTCCTGATCTAATTCGTAAAATGAAACGTCAATAAGGGTGGTCAGCTAAGTTAACTGCTCCAAATTCCTCTGATACTATAAATGAACTGAGATAAAAGAGTACTTAATTAAATTTGTCCAATATATTATAATAGGTAGGTTTGTATAATTATTTGTATGCAAATTATATTGTACTAAATTCTGTAAAGCATGGCAAGGTGCCACCAACCACAATGCATACGAGGGCGAGTAGTTTCCCACGAATCGAATCCTTCTGTTTTCTCTCAATTGTAAATATGCATTTTTAGTTGAAATTCAATAAAGACACAAGGTAATGTTGATTCAGAATTCACTTGCCATTATTATGTATGAACGCAAGGGGTAATAATCCTAATAAATAGTGATTCAAAATTCGCCTGCTATTATTATGTATGAACCGATGGCATAATGCCCATAAAATTTGCACCTAATGAAGGGTAGGAAAGCATTAGCATAAACTTTTTGAAACACTTTCATTCTGCAGCGTGTGTTCAATTTTATAGGAATTAGTAGTCGACTAACTGCTAAATTATTTAAGCTTCATGTTTCATTTAACTAGTCTGCACACATTTAAAGAAGTTTATTTTTATTGACATCAAAAAATTAAAATGTGAGCTTTTGTTAATGTGAAAGCATTTTTAATAGCTTTTTGCATGTTTTATAAAAAACTATATCCTAATAACTAATTTATTAGTGTGTTAATAGAATAACTTGTATACATGATGCACAAATTATTTGTGTTCTAAATAAAGTACTAACAATACGTATAATATATATAACAATTTCATTTAAATAAATTATAAAAAGTTAAGTAATTAATAATTACTTCTTGTACATTTTATAGTAAATATAGTTACGTGACCATAATAAACGATTACAGTTTTCATGATTTGCAAGAATCAATTATAGCACCTTGCCTTGTATATTTAATACGAGTTTTCGCGAGTATTCACTCTAAGTGATAACAACCCCTTTGTGAACACAAATTCCATCTACATACAAAGCTGGCCACAAGTAAGTCTTGACAAATTCGGAATTCGGATCAGATGAATGGAAACGTACGTGAGCATTTCTGTCGTATAATTTAGTTTCGTATTCCAATCGGCAAGTGTTTGTCTACATCAAGAATAATAAACAATTTAAATTTCATGGTTTACGATTTAAGCTACTATACTTTACATGCTCCTCAAATGCCTAAATATCTAAAATAACTAAAAAATCATAATTCTTGATTTTCTTTATATACCCACACTACCTTGTTTGCTAAGTATTGGCATGTACAAATAGTTTGCACTAACCTGACTGTGAAGAGTCCAAGAAAGCTTAACACATGTAGCAATGTAGTTCAAAAGCCCTTCACACTGTTTCAAACATGGATAGTCGTACAATGTGCTCCACAATTGATTGCAGACGTCCTAATAAATTGAAAACCATTGTAAATGCAAATTACAAACACTTCGAATATTGAAAAATTAACATACTATAACTAATAATAATATATAACTTATCCGCAATGCTCATGGAATTATAAAGATTGCTTTTGCTTGCTACACTTGAAAATAACCTGAACACATTGGTGAATGAATGCATTGCATTTTGAATCCTTAAAGTAAGCAGCAACACTGTCCGTTAGTTTTGTCTGAATCTCGGTTTCATCCGGATTATCTTGAAAGTTCAATAATCGTCCAATGCTTGTCTTCATAACGCTAATTTTTGTCATAACCGACCGGAAGGAAAGCTGGTAGAATTAAAATTTAACAGTTTTTCATTATTTCATTAGCGCAGTTACCAAATTTTTAATTTTGTGAAACCCAACACGATGAACATATATCTATATAATTAATGACCCTAGCTACTAATTTCATTACTCTTGTAAAATAAGTGTATAAGCATGCTTAGTAAGGTTTTAAACAACCTATTTTTATGTCTAGCTGCAACCAATTTTACGACTAATTACACGAGAAGCTATTCCTTTAAAATCTAATTTGAATGTATGCTATACGTATATCAACCAAAAAGAACTAACGATTATGACGGAAAACAACAGTTTCGATTTTAGTTCATCAGCTTCATCTAATTCGTACAGGTCATCCAATGCGTCCATTGTTGAAACTCTTGCTTGAGCGTACACACTTCCATACTCTCTTGTTACATGACCGTGATCTCTGGTACATTTTCGTTCAAACACTCAATAAATACGTGTATCATACGAAAGAGTTACAATAATAATGAAATTGATAGTAAATATAACTTTATAGGCAAATAATTTACATATACTGAGAAGGTTGATTTTGCCTTTGGCATCTCAAGCGGCGAACTTCTTCACGCAATTCTTTGATCAAAATGTCTTTATCGATGACATTCAATCCCTGTGATATAACTTGATTGTCCGGAACACTAACCAGTGTGACACAGTCGTTCCAATCACTTTCTGAAGATGTTGTACTCGATGAGGCTACAAAAATTATTGTATTTGATTAGTATTAACCTCAAGTCATAAAATAAAATGTGAAAGGATATGTGTTACATGCACATTAACGGTTTACGGATAATGCGATTGTCAAATCAATTATCATTGGAAAGACAATATATTTTCAACTTGTATATGCTGACAGTGACCAAGTAGCCCTGGCCCTGTAATGCGCATTTAACAAGGTAAACCTAATAGTGTATAATTTTTACAGCCACACAGGATATACGTGCTTAGAATTTTGACGTAGGTGGGATGAAAACCGTAATTATGTAGTGAAATCGAGCAAAAATGTATAGTAACAGTAATAAAACGTGATCAGTGCATAAAACCACAAAAATCAGGGATGCTTTAGCGATTTTATGCATCTTGTTAGCATGTCAAGTCAGAGAAGAAACTAGTAGGCAGGCAGAAAGTATTAATAAAATATTTTCCTTATATGTTCTCGAATTTCTTTTGCATTGAATATGCATTGGTAACTGTTTATTGTAGCCATACAGGTGTATAGACTGACGGATATTGTTAGCTAAGTAAGCATTCTCTTCATTTAATTCTCCACGATTTGATATGGTTTCGTTTTGTAAATGACTACCAAAAAATTAACTACAAGATAAGCTTCCTTCAGCCAATCTACGCTTCCTTACCTATTATAGAAATATCTTCAATCTTCAATAGGTATTAAATCTTTAAATCCCAGACCAGATAGGGTAATGCTACATTAATATTAGTTATAAAATCGCTTGTGTAGGGTTATTCTACGTAGGTACATTCTATTTACATATAGAATAATGTGTAGTATTCATACATAGTACGCATAGGTAGATAAAAAGACAAAAGCATGTACAATAAATGGCAATTCTTTAAAGAAAACAGCTAACAATAATGCTTGCCTCTTTACAAGTGCCTATCTCTTTACAAGAAATACTTTTCTATGTATATTGGGTTACATTCCGCCACATATTGAATTAACAATGGACAGGTAGTAGTTAGTAAGTATTGCACACGTTTATGTAGCCATATTCTGACAATAAGAATATAAGGAGTGAGTAAAATGGCAAAAGATTCTATCTAAATGTATATTGTATAAGAAGTCTTCCTATTCCCATTTCTTTTACATAGTTTCAGTCTTACGAATGTCGTACTTTTATTGTACATGGTGTGGTGTAGTATGCATTTACTTTTATCACACAGACAGACGAGACTTCACAAGCATAAATCAGCACAACGGAGCACATACTGTGTAATTAACATTGAATACTTTTTGATTAAGTCTAATCCACGAGTACCTACTACCTACACCAACAGAGTTATTACATAGCTTAGTCTAAGCATGAGATGCATGACTTTGCACGATGTATCATGTTAGTATAATTGACTCGAAAGACAAGAGAAGAGAACATAACAGGTAAGATAGGAAAAGCGAGGAAAATAAACAAAATACATAACATAACCCGAAGGTACAAACTTTCCCTAACGATTTACCGTTACTGAAGACAGAGCAGACAAGACTTACTAATACATTCATTTAAATCGTGAATTTTTTGCCAGCGGCTTGAATCGAGTATAATTCACCGTTTTGTGTACCAAGTAACTAATACTAAACTGCAATATTATACGCAAAGCTCAGTTAAGAGAATGAATTCCTTTCAACAAAGAATGAAGATAGTTCGGTTTGGCTTACTACTGCAAATTATAATACAAATGAGTACCTGGTTTCCTTTTAGCTGTATTTAATACCAGTGCAACCAATGCAATGTACCTTACTTACACCCGTCTACGACAAGTACAATACAAACTGGGATTATAATAATACATGATAATCTACCTAGATAATGTATATCCATTTGTTTTGTGTAATATATGACTGGATTGGACATTTGATAAGATCAGTAATAGCAATCGTGTAACGATGTGTATAACTATGTATACATGATAATACTTCAAGAGTGTGTAGCTAAAAGTACTTTTGCAATCTTATCCTTAATCAAAATCTTTAATTTTCTTTGCTATTCATCTGAATTAGGTTGCGCAGTTATATAGAAAAAGGATAGAAAGGATACGGATGAAGTCGAGGATGTTAGAATATTAATATTGCGCATAAAATACGTATTTAACCCATTGTTGTAGAAAGATGACTACAGTCTATCTAAGCATCTCATCAAATCTTAAGTCAGTAAACTGAACTTACCATTGGATATGTTTTTATGAAGAGTTGCCCTGTTTTTCACTTGTCTCGGTCGAAGATTCTTTGGAATGCTGTTGTTGCTGTCTTCACTTTCGAGGATTGACGGTCGTACTGCATTCTTACAACGAACTGCAAATTGCACAGACAACAAAATGTAAAATATACATGCATTATCATCTTTAAATGTACCATAACTTCTAGGATGTAATACAAATACAACACAGCAGGGAAAATAGAAAATTATAGCCTTGATTACGTATAAAATATTATAGACAGCCGTATTATCAACGGGCAATCAAGGCAACATTGCTACACTATTACACATAAAATAACAGTAGGTCGTTTGTAAGCCGTAATGTACAAAGTCCTAAAGCTGCTTATTAATCAAATTCAAAGCAGACTTCTATTGAAACAAGTCTAAGCTAACATAAACTGCCTATTAAACTACTAGTTAACAACACTAGCATAAAATGCCGAAGCTAAACTACGAGTTCAATAGCCTTTTCCGTTTCCCACGATGTTACATCAACAAAAATCATCATTAGTATATATGTTTACGTGTTCCTCACTAGTGTACGTAATGGTTAATATAATTAAAAGCAAACGTGTGAGCGGATAGCACTACTAAAATCATAATTAAAAAGTTAAAACCTACATTATGAAAACAAAAGGAAACTAAGTCAAATTACATCATACTTGTAATTAAATTAAACAATTAATTTATTATTACCATTACCTGATCGAGAAACAAACTTTGAGCGAACAGAGGGAGGAAAAAATGGCGAATTCCCCGATGTCATCAAAGTGTCACTGCTATCCGAATGGTACCCTGATAAGTCACTATCTTCTTCGTCAATTAGTTTTATCAGCTGAAAAATGAAAATTCATATCTTAAAGAAAACCAGAAAATCGCAATAGAAAATTAGAAAATCGTAAAAGAAACAAAGGAATATGTAAATTATGAAGCCATTCATTAATTACAGCCTTTAGGTTGTTGGAATAGCGAAGCAAATTGGAAGCAACGATATCACTGTCGACAAATTTCATTTTCTTCAGTTCGGTAAACTCAAATAGAGCTTCTTTGTCCGAATTAATTCGCCTGATCAGTATAGCCAATAGGACATCCAAATTGCTCCGGTCTATTGAGTCAATTGTGTTCAGAATCGATTTATTTTTTATAAGCCGGTCTTGAATATCCTTTTCACTGCAAGAAAATCAATTAGTCACGTTTATACACGCAATACTTTTGCCTAATACCTTCTTTTCACTTGCAAAAGTCCAAGTTCACCTTCTCAACCCTACGCGAGGATTGAATTCGATTATTTAGGTTGGGTGGGTGGGTTAAGTTTCAATTTACTAACAACTAACTTTCAATTTTACTACAACACAATACAATGCACTAGATAATTATTCATTGTGGTGCAATTCGTCATATTAGGAAGAATTAGAAAACTAAAGAATGAAATTTAGGTGTTATTGCTCTTCCTTTCGTTATTCATGTTTTGGCAAAGATTTGCTTTAACCATCATCATCATTATGATCACAATCAAAATACAACCACATCCATTATCTCTCTCTTGTTTTGTTGTTTCATATTATATTACGTGTTATTATTCTATCTTCTTTCTTATTCTAACAGCTTTACCTGACAGCTAGTAGCCTTTGGTGAGAAACGACTTTATCTTTCACTTCGTCCACTTTGCAAATAGCAGCTTTGTATGTATCCACGACCTTTTTGAACTCTGCCCTTAAAGCCTCGTGTAGGTTAACCAGAGTTTCATCCGAATTCCCAATCAAACCATGCATTCCTTGGCCTTGAACTGTTTTGTCAATAGTTCGAATTTTTTGCTTCAGTTTATTTGTTGGTAGCAGCTGTAGCGTTGTCGTTAAGTGCTATGGATTAGATATAAAAATGGCACATGTTTAGAGGTAAAAAGGCACTAATTGAAATACTTTACACTTGTAAACACTTATATTCAATTAGTTAGCATTCATACTACTAATTAATAATTTAAAACAATTTCAAATGCAGTTTTAATGTCCTTATTTCAAATTTAAGAAAAATCTGACATTCTTTCGAGAAACAATGTAGATATTGTAGAATAGCAAAATGTACTGTGTAAAATGCATATTACATACATAATGTAATTACAATTAAAAAGCGCCTAAAGCAAAAGCAAAGTAATGTAAATGTATTTAGGTACATGTATTTTACTCAGTAGTCACCTACTTACATAAATATTTACTTAATTGTAGGTAACATGGCAGCTGTATTCCTGTAACATGTGTACGTGCATAATTGCCCTATTCTTGTTCAGATAATTACCTTTTACACACTAATTTTTATCCCAGCACAAAATAACTGCTATCAAGAGTTTGTATGTAAATTAATAAACATAGTGCACGTACAAATGTACAACTACTACTGATGATGGTAACGTGTGTCGTTCTTTCCTTAGCAGATGCACATTTCATGCATGCATTTATTACTAATTTTTGTATCATCTGTAACACAATTATTGTGTACTACACCGTTACTTCAGATTTTAGATTACACACCTTTCATAGCATGGATTTGTTGTAGTTGTAGGATATGCTCTCCTCTACGCTACTTGTAGTAATACTAAGGAAATCTTCTTCATTATCTTCAACCTAGTCGCAACTTGTAAGTTACAAATACAAGTATACGACATGATGTTATGTTACATTGCTAAATATTATCATGTAATGCTTAACTAACTTTAAAGAATGGCACAGTAGGAGGATTTGGATTTCATTGGAAGTCTTGTCTTTTATTTAGGTGGGTAGATATGTAGATAATAATACTACAAAGGAAGATGTTTGAAAGACGCTAATCAAATCAGCGAATTTATCACGGTTATTAATTTAGGTTTTGCAAACGGTGATCTACTGTTTACATCTTACGTAACAGCAAGAAGTCAGTCAGTTGAGTATTATTTGCAAAATGCATGGTACATTATTAGTCTGTGTTGTGTTTTATCTTAGATGCACCTTCTATTGTAATATTTAGTAAACAGAAAGGTAAAAAACGTTGCATGCTCTTCAAAATAAAAACTGAGCTCAAAAATCCTACCTACAGACACACTCATCTTAATATTATTAGTACAGATAGTTTAAAAGATACGTTAACTTGCCCACTTACATTTTATTAAGTGCATTAGAATAGTAATAGCGGTTAAAGCACGCAATAATATTATTTTCATAACGCAAACCTAAAACCTAACTGTCTACTTTGGTTCAATCTACATCTTCATAGGTATACATTAGTAAATAGCATTGTATAGGTATTTTTATTAATATTGACCACCTTTGCATTAGGAACTGAGCAAGCAGAACTAACACAGCCTAAGATAACATGCTAACCAAATCAAGTTGGGTTGGGTGTTGGATTGGATTTACCTACCTGCGTTCAGTTAAGTTACCGTATAAGAAAACTGTACTTCTTTCATTCTACGCTCCTCTCTTATTGTTCGTTTTGTTTACACTGGCTGATTTGCTTTGTTAGCAACTAATGCACTTTGTATTTCTAAGAATAAAAAATTCCGCAGTGACACACAGACGTAGTCTTTTGTTCAGATTTTTCGGAAATGTTTTTTAAAGGTGGCTTTTGCTTCTTCCATTATCTATTGTATTGTTATACAATTGAATACATTGTATTGTACAAGTCTTGTCAGCTCTGGTCTGACATTGGGTTATTTTCGTAGTATTGTTCTGTGGCTAACTCTGCCCGTTCAAGTCAACACTTAAGCTGTCCACAATCAATTATGTTAACGATCTATTCCTTAAATTCTTAATATTAACCTCTTAAAAACCTTAACTTTAAATCACCATGCAAAAGTTTGCATACACTCAATCTCAAAGTGCCCCGTTCATTCATTTTCATGAGCTCGTCTATACTTATGCATGCAAAAGACATAATAACAATGATATTTCATTCTAACCTGATTGAGACTTTTCTCCATTTCAGTGTTGAACACTCGGGCAATGTGGCACAATATCATATCCGTGGGCAAAGTCTCTCCACAGTCCAATGCCTGAAACAGATAAAAATTAATATTATTATGCATGGGACATGGTAATTACAGTCTTTCGTAGTCATTCAGGTTGCATGCTCAACCCAACTGTACTTTTTCCATATAAATTATAATTTACCTTTCTCAGAAGACAATTGAGCAGAGGCAAACATCCTGGAAGTGAATAGTAAATTATTTCCAGAGGAAACTCATTTAAGAAAATACGAAAATTCGGAGTGCTCAATTTATTTATCACGTACTCACAATCTTCATAGTTTTTCATTTCTAGAAGTTTTAAAAGCTGAAAACCAAACGTAGTTTATTTTTAATCCAATAATTTAACTTCTATTAGCATTTTAGGTATTCGGTAGGCATTTAGTTGTTTTAGCTCTAAATCCTCCGCAGTGAAAATTTTATATAAAATCACCTTTTTGAGTACTGTCCTTGGATTTTGATCATACACATCATAGCCTTCTATGAAGTTGCCCGTTTTCGGGTAATGTATAAAGTTCGTAAATAGATCTCCTGGATGTGGACTGTAGTCACTGTTTCTTCTTTCTTTTATCCTGATGATACATTTTTGTTACATAATTGTAATAATTGAAATCGTATACAAATACTGTGTTTAAAAATGTAATTCGCCAAATAATATGTACAGAATGTACAAATGAAATCCATAAATTAAAATTTATCAATATCAAACTAGAAAAGAATAAAACGAATTACCTTATTCGGGTATCCATTTCACAGTATCCAATGTTTAATCTGGACATTTTAGAAATTGTGAGATAGCACCGAATAGAATAGAAATCACGAAACTGCACTGAGAAAATCCAATAAGACTAACTAAGCGATGTTTTCATAGATGGGTACTTCTATATATATCCTCGTATTTGTTGTTTTGTTGTTGTGTCAGGTCTCTAGTCAGTCTGTCTGTTACGAAGACGGAAAGGAAACTGTTGCTTAGACTGTAAACTGTCATTTTTTTGGCGAAGGTGAACGTATTCCCCCAAGGCAGTTTCAGTTATACCGTAAACTCGCTTTTGTACAAATTATACTTGTACATACTACGTAGTACCTATGTAGATTGTACTTAATGCTAGTTACTATTTCAAATGATACTCTGTACTAGTATTAGTAGGAATGGAGATTGTTAGTTAGATGCATTCCTTCTTCATTACTATCATTACTCTACAATAGATAGGTACTTACATTCTAAACAGTCATAGTAAATAATACAAAGAACAAGTAAATAGGCATAATATACACCTAACATATCCATCTCTCCATTTCATACAATTTGCTTTGCGAATTCACAATTATTCTTATATGGTATTTACTTTTGCACAGGTATACCAGTCTAGAATGCAATTTGTAGTATTATTACCTACGGACCTATTATAACTTCCGCTCGTTTAAAATCCCTGGTTTGGTTTGTTTGAACGTAGGTAGGTACTATATTAAACTTGAAGTCAATAGACCCAAGACATGGTAATATGCATTTAAGGTATCGTTTTGCCTGGATTCACTCTCATACATGACAAATTTATAAATGACACTGTTTTAATAGCAAGACAAGATAAATAGTTAAGCTTAGGAAAGGAAGCCGGTAATGAGAATGAGACAGAGTGTGACTGTGTAGCATTTAGTACCAAAGCAATATAGTGTCCCCTGATTCTGCTGTCCCTTGCTTGCAAGACACACACCAAATATGAAATTGCTTTATTCGACATACTAACCTCCAAGTAAATGACACAGTCAAAATATTCGGGACACGAGTGATGGGGAAAACTGCGTTGCATTTTATAATTGTAAATAATGTATACAATGAAGCTTTGAATCACTTTTCTCTTGTATTTAATGTTTAATTTCATGTGAAACATGTTCATTAATGTTTCAATCTTCATATAAGTTCTTTACCACACACTAAATACTACATAATTATAGTTCTTCTTATAGTGTATAGTGACAATCCCGTAAAGTCATGTCCATTTGTGGTCAGTTAATGATTTTCTCTTATATTTCTTTCTAATCTCCACTAAACTTTATGGTTTATGTACTATGTTATTAGTAAGAGTATATTTTCCTCATTACTCCCGTGGAAATATAAGACATTTATTGTACTTGCACACAAAAATGTTTGGCTAGTAAATATTTACTGTCATGTCGCATCAATGCCATGCATGGATGCTTTTAAGCTAATATTCAATTACGATTCCCCGTAACAAATGCAGTAATATTGTATTTCCTGTGCCAGCAAAAAATGTATACACAAATATTCGTCCCATAAGTGATTGGTTTTAGTACAGTAGTGTTAACAAGAATTTTATGGAGAGACAAATTAAAACTCAACATAAAATTTATAATTACAACTGAAGCTTTCCCATTCCTTATAAATCTCACTATAATAGGCCCAGTTCATAAAAATTCTTTATGTTTGATAGAATTCTAGTCTTCGTAAGTGATATCTAGTGTCTGTTCGAACGCAAATATGGTACATAATTACAATAATCAATTACTATTCTTCCATATTCAGTTGCAACATCATTGTTAGGTAAACAATTTATAATAATTGAGCAATTTAGTCAATTTATTGTTGCAATTAAAGGCAGACACCTACCAATGCTACCAGTGCACTTTGTAGTGCACATACTGTGCATTATAATATTTGTAAAACAAAGCGGATATAAGATATGCGTATCCACATAAATAAGAAGGTACGTGTATATTGAAGTATCTATCAATTGCAACGATAATTTCAGCGTTTGTTTATGGAAGGATACAGAATATCTGCATGTAGTCAAGCGGTAACACAAATAAGCATACCAATATAGGAAAAGAATAAATCTACTAACAGTACTACACTAATGCATAATATATGAGTATTTATTGCACTGGTAGTTAGTTTCCTATTGGTTTTGATATCCGTCCCCGTCCTATATGTATTGCAAGAGCATTAAAGCAGCATGACATCACTAATCATTCAACCATTTCCTATATTATAAGTGCACTTAGGTATACATAGGTATATAATGAAATGTCACATTCTATTAGTTGAAAGAGTTAGATGAAAACTACTGCATTAGCGTTATTTTTCCGCGTTAAGCTCTCATTCCCTTACCAATGAAAGAATTCCGGATGTTACATGAGACTCTCTATTGTTTCTTCAGTTTAACATGATTATAGTATGCTAAAAGCATTTGGTCGTTTACTAAAGTCGTAATTGTAATCTAAAAATAAGTTATCCCGTAATATGCTAAGAAAGTCTAGGCTGTAAAATAGTAATAATTAATACCTTAGTATTGGTACTGTACAAATACCATTAAATAATGGTTCTGAACTCTATAAAGTCAATCAAGAGAACAATAATTACGTATCTGACTGACTACTTTGGAGAAGCTTAAAATTTAGATTGCACTTAAGTACTTCTCAAGATCAATTTGCATGCATCTAAATTACACTATGTAAAGAAGTATTTTTTATACTGAAGACAGAGTATTGCCGTTAGATGCTCTAATTATGAATTATCTGTACTGTACGAGAAATGTCCGTTATGCATCTAAATCATAAACGTTTTAATCACTAATTACACTAATTAACTACGAATCGGCTATTTGGCCACGAAACCATATTTAAGTAGTCATGTTTATGGTTAGCGATATACCTATAAGTCATGATACCATATTTAATGATTGTGTACCATTTATAATTTGCAGTAACAATAACCGCAATGCAATCAGTACATCCTTCAAAGTCGTAATGGTATTACAGAAGAGATATGCCGATTTGAATGATATTGACTTTGCAATAGTTACTTTTGATTTCGCGAATATAAAGCTTTGTAAAGTCTGCATACAATGGTTACTGTTACGGCTTTGTAGATTACAATTTATAATATACCGTTGGAAAGCTTAAGTTAACAATGCCAAAGTTTACTTTGCCTAATGCGGCTCTGTGTTAAATTCCTTTAAAGACTTACATTACGAATTTTTCAAAGGTTTCCATTGCCATGCGGTGATTTTACGGTGAGCGTAATAAAATTGTTTACAAAAGGAAGAATTGTACGTAGAAAATGTTTGTGGAAGAAACTACGCTTAATTTTACATCGAATACCTATAGGAATTAAATACGAAACGCAGTCAAAGTTTATTTGTGAGAAGAACGTGTTTGCAGTTAGAGTGTTTATGAAATATTTTTCCGAACGTTGATTTCATGCCTACCTACTTACCTAAGAAAACAAATATTAACCATGGTGCAATACAAATGCGAAACACAAATAGTATGAAGGATACTCTGTAAATAAATTAATTATGGTTCGACATAAAAAAGTAATAAATACCAAATTTCTCACGTAATATAGGAAACGATTCAAGAGAAAATATTTATGGACTGAGGATAGATAGATATTAAAGAAAGCTTTTAATATTTCCATGTTATGGGGAATAAAGATGAAATCGTAATGGTGTAAAATATTCTAGGTATGCATGATGTATGACCTGGAAGCAAGGATAACTGAATGCAATACTTTGTCCCTGGAATGGAACGGATTTAGAGAATGGAGGGTCATGGGAGTTATAATAGAACCGAGGAAAAACGGAGCTGGTTTCTGTACGCTGTATCTAAATGCATTATATTTATACCTTGGGTTGGTATGTAAGATTACTTAATGTCTTTTTGGAGTTGGATTTCAACTGAATAACCTTCCTAGAGAGCAAAAAGTTATTTATTACGGATTGGTTACTTTATTGATTTGCTTTAACAATTTAATCAATATTTTATTATTACAAACTTCCTGAGATTTCAAATGCTTTGATAAAGGATTAGAGAAAAGGAAATATGGTTGACGCACGCTTATTGTTTGCACACTGCAGTCTAATCGTGATTCACATCGTAAGTTTAAGCAAGTAAGGTGAGGTGACAAATAATCAATCTTCGTTTCACCATAAACTGTCATTTCATTCATGATAGCACAATTCAGACGTTCACACTCTTTCTCTACACAGAGCAAAAAACTTCACGAGTAATTTAGCCATTTGTCGCCAACTAGTCCCAAATAACTTGTGCTCTCGTCTGAATCTCTTGTAATTTTACTTTTTACCATCATAACACTTCTTTATTTCGTCGCTAGCACACCAGAACAACAATTACGCGAAATTAAATTCCTCTATCGACTTTCGGAACATTTTGTTTAACTAACAACTTTCTAGGACAGGTAACTTGTAATTTGCCATTATATAATAGCACTATTAAACTGACACTTTGAATAATAAATACCTGCTTTTCTGTGCTCTTGTTTAGTGTTTCTTGGTTTCAATAACATTTTGCATTTTTACAGGTGGTAAAGTCTTTTACATAATGCAAACTGCCGGAAATCTCTCCATTTTTGTTAGCAGCATCAGGTAACCAAATATTATAAACAATGCTATCTTTTAGATAATACCAACTTGGCTTTCAAATACCTTCTGCTATTGTAGTATATAGTTTAGGAATAATTTTTCCGAAACAATTATAATTATGAAACATTAAATTTCGATATCCAAAGCAAACAGAAAAATATAAGCGAATGAACTATAAATGTAATTTCTATTTCCTTTTAACATTATTTGTAGCAAAGAGACAGAGAAGGAAGATAATGCAATGTTTAAATCGTAATGTCAATAAACGCATATTCAAATGCAATCCCATTAAAAATTAGCATTTACTCCAGTGTACCAGTGTATAAAGTGCAAAACACACAACAACTAAATTAACCGACAATGATTCTAACTTTAGTCTTACCAAAGTATTGAACCTAATTACTGTAATTGCTGATAAAAATAAACCTATATAATTTATACACAGTTGTAAAACATATAATATTCTGTTTTTTAAGTACGGCACGGTCATATCGCCAAAACCAACTCCATGAAATGATGGAAATAGGAAAGTGGCATTTTGGAACAATTTATAAAGGTAAATATGGTCTTAAATATGTTTGTAATTAACATTGTGAGCACACCAAACTGTATTACCTAAGTATTTATGTACATAGAGGAACAGTAGCACATTTATATTATCATTTTCAGAATCAAAATTGAATTTCTAAAAGTATTTCTTTTTGTATTCTGCAAATTCACCCTGCAATCATATTGTGCAAACTAAGCTGTAGCCTCTAATTGAAGCAGGAAATACTGAGGAATGCAGTAGTTAGCAGATAATAGTAAACTATGCATCTAAATACTAACGGCTACTACAATACGATATGTTTGATTGCAGCTAAATTACAATTACCGGGAAACCGCTATAAGGTTGTTGGTGTAAAAGTGGTCAGCGAAACAACTGAAGCATACACTGAGAAAGAACGATTGACTTTAATGAACCATCAAAATGTCTTGAAGTTTATCGGATTGGCCCATTCTGGTAAGACAACATTTTTTGTTCCTAAACCGCCATGAATAATGCAACACAAGAAAAACCCACAACCAAAGCAGACGGGAGACTGATTTTACATTTAGATGCAAATCCAAATCCTCCTCTTATAAAAATTTAGGGATAATAAAGAGGTTCAATGTTTATGAGTGGCATGACATGACAGGGCGATTTAATGATGTGAATTATAATTACATACTAAGATTCACTTACAAACTGCATTTTAATGATTGAATATCTAATAGTAGTTGTAAAGGTTTTTATTTTTGTAAAGCTAATACTGCTCCTTGGCTCGTCATGGAATTTTTGGAGAAAGGAAACTTGAAAGAATATGTCAAATTCTTTGAAATTGATTGGGTATGGACGCATTTTAATTTTCATTGTTAACTCTGTATCAGTCAGTGTAGTAAAGAATGTTTTTTTTGTTTCTTCTAGAATGGTCTTTTGAAAATGGCTTATGGTATTGCATCTGGCATGAACTACCTTCACGGAGTATCTAAAGTTGTTCATGGCGATCTGGCTGCTAGAAATGTTCTTGTTGGTCCGAATTATCTTGTCAAAATTGCCGATTTTGGTATGCACAACACAACGTATCCTACAGCTTACGTTACAGACGTAAGATTTCCATATTTTCTTAAACCTTCCTTTTATTCACAGTAGTATCTTTGTATAACATTTCGTATGAAATACGAGAATGCTAAAATTTGTATTTCATTCCTTTAGTGTGCGGATCAACCATGTCCAATTAGATGGATGCCCCCGGAAAATTATCCAGAGGGTAAGATTCCTGCTCGTTTTACCAAAAAAGGAGACGTCTGGTCTTACGGAGTCGTTCTTTGTGAATTATGGTTGCATGGAGGAAAGCCTTATGGAAAAATGAGTGACGAAGATGTAAGTACAAAAATTTAATGTAATATCATAACACAATTAATTTCGTATACACTTGGTAATTCAGTTATTTTCAATTAAAATTAATAAATTGCATACTATTAGATTATGTACCAACTGAGAAGTGCTGCTTCACCTCTGGAATTCATGACCGTTGAAGCGAATCCGTTTATAATCGATATGATGAACGGCTGCTTTAAAATGGCAAAACAACACAGACCAACATTTTCCCAAATTCTATGTAGTTTCAGAGAAAATGTTGCTCCACAGGCAATTGCCTAAATGTATTTAGCATTAGGCATACAAATGCAGTGCTATAAATTTGTAAATCCTTGTCAGAATTATCACAGCATCTTCAAATACATTACAATAAAATACAGGAACTACACAACACTATTTAGAATCCCTGGCAGTTGCAGGCTCGTAAACTGACTAAGAATCTTGAAGGTCTTCAATACAAAACAAAAGAAGATTTTTTGAATATGATTGTTACTATTTCATGCTTTTACATAGACTTTCCTAACATTACAGGTAACTTATACACAAAATAATAAAATATAAATTCACAACGTTGTGAAAAATGTATTACACTGGAGCAAAATATTCTGTAGCTTTTGAAACCAGATTAAAATAAATAAAGTATAATGTGTCAGCTTTGCATTTAACTTACATAACGATTGCGTAGACAAAGTATTATACTTGGAAACACATAAATAGTAATAAACAATCGAATCTTTAACCTCTGTAATATGTAAAACATGACCAATAATCTGGTTTGTAAATAACGTTTCCTATTACTGTAACAAACAACTTGTAATAGTTATATTGATCTACTGAACTTGTGTAGGAACGACAAATTAATCAAACTATGCAAAATAACACGCTTTTTTTGTTCCCTGGTCCAACTCTTCTAAATGGTAATCAATATAATCCAAAGTGCAATTCAGAGGTTCGGGTTCTAGAAATTTCTTCCATTGAAGTAACATATCCTCCGGGTTAAGAACACAGGAACTTATCTAAATGCATGAAATGCTGATTATTCCACAGAAGACTTATATAATGTACAATCATTAATTGTCTATTTACAAACTAATTTTTGAATTCGCAATGTAATTTTTATTATAATGTAGTATAACTTTGGAAAGTAAGGCTTACTGATTTTTTAATAAGGCATGAATCCGGTTCAATTCTGGCGTAAGTTATAAGTGGAGAATTCCGAGGTTGTATCTTTAATTGCCGCGGAATGAGTCCAGTCATGTACACATCATCCATATGAATGATCGGTGTGTCAAGCGACACATGCAATACTTTAGGAATTACTTCTGTTTTAAATATATAAGTGACTCCACTGAGGTATCCCACGTATGTGTCTGGAGTGTACATATAACGAGGAGTGTAATATTTTGTCATGTAAGACAAATCTCTTATTGGTTTGGTGCCACAGTACAAGCAACCTCTGGAGAATCCAAAAGAACATTTAATTAGTTTTAGTTCATGACCATAATCACTGGTAATTTATATTTTTACAAATAAGCATCTAAATTAGTTTACATGTATTCAGCATTAGGATTTACTTCGACTAGACTCAATGCCAGATCGATATTAATGAAAAAGTCATCGTCTGCTTTCAGAACATGAGATGGCATTTCCAGATTTTCCTGGGTACAAGTTAAATAAATCCATTTATACATTGACAAGTGGCTCAAAGTTAAGTTGTGATAAGAATCGACGAAAGATCCTTCGATGATATCATCGTGAACTGACATTTCCTTTTGCAGGTCTTCCTGTAATAAGAATTTCATGTCATGGTTATTCCTTCAATGATTTTATAATTTTTCAAACCGAATTTATTAGAAACCTTGATTTATTTACCTTGTAGTCACTCTCTTCAAGTTTGCCCATTAGGAAAACCAATCTGACGCCTTTGTCATGAAGATTTTCAGGGATTCCGTAAGTATTTCTAATGACTTTTCTATGGAGAAAATGCTTAGGGGCTGAACTGATCATTATCAACATTTTCGTTGAAGGTTGGCAGTATTTTGCCCTTTCAGTTTTATTTGTTTTTCCAGGCGAGTGGGTAAATGTATCGTAGTTTGTGAAATTAAGGTAATCTTCAACAGAAAAAGATTTGTGGAGACGCCAGGTGATTAGTTCAGGGTCTGAAGTGTTCCATTCAATTCTCTCTTTCAAAGTATCTCCTTCCAAATCTGTTGCTAATTCTTCGTAAGAATTTTCACATTGACAAACGGATTTTAGTTTTTCGGATGCTTCTTTACCCAAACAAAGCTGTTTTGATAGCGGCGGAATAGCATTAAATGGACTAATTATTTCTAATTCACTTAGAGGAGGTTCTATTGGCGGTTTTCTTTGACGAACTTGCACATTGAAACGAAAGTGGCCTGGATGAACCACGTAAGTTATGTTTTTGTCAGAATATTCCTTATTGTGGAATATTTCCTCGATAGATTCTGTCGTGAGCGGATTGGCCCACCATTTAATGCAGTCTGAATTGTAAATAATACTGTTGGATGACTTTGTTATTTTATTCATTTCGCGTACAACAAAAACGTTTAGTTTGCGAACATTCAATAAAAACTCCATGTCTTCAATAGAGGATGAAGAAGTCATGTTGAAATTCGATAACAAATTATTTGAGTTGACCTTTATTGTTTCTTTCAAGGGGCCGATTGGACCTGTATACATAAAAAGTAAGTTTATTAAGTTCATTTATCATCAAATTCATATTAAATTGATGACATTATCAATATAACGGTATATATTTCCAATATTCACAAATATTATTTAATTACCTGACAAAGTTAGTGTTATTTTCTGCCTTGTTCTAAGAGGTGGATTTTGCCAATGCCACTCATATCCCATTATACAAAGCGTAATTATTGCCATAAAAAGTATACTACATCTATTATTCGCTGATTTCCAGCAATTGAAAAAGATCCTGAGAAACATGTGTTACAGCTAAAAAATAAAATGATTTCGGTATTCCTAAAGAGAAAATGCAATGATTAGTGTTGCTTCTATGTACAGTAAGTCAGCACAACTAGCCGTCTATTTAAAAATTAGTAGGATAATTTTAGATGAAAACACTTAACAAAATTACAATCTACTAGATAGTGTTTTAGGATAGTAATCCGATTTTGGCTACAAAAGAAAATGGAAATGATAACTACTGGGCGCACTGATATAATATACTGTCACTATGTCATAAAACGTATTTTTGGTATTGTATTTTAGGTACTATGAAAAATTTTATTGCACTAATTTTAGTAACTGCGGAGCGGATTATCTGATGAAAGCTTTACACATAGGTATGTCATATTCGAAGCCCAACTTTCTGGATATAAAAATGCGCATAACCTAATGACTAATGAGTAAAGATAAATCCCGAAAATCCTGGAGATAGCTTTGACTGTTTAAAAATCATAATAAAAGACGATTCGTTGGCATCGTGTAAAATTATTGATGGTTGGATTACTGCGTGGAAATATATGGCACTACAGTGGAACGGAACGGTTATGTAGGTATCTCATGGGAATATTTCAATTAATTCTGTATACACATCTATAGATTTGAAGCAGCAAGCACACTGTTTTGGCTTAACACAAAAGTTTAGTTTTACTACTTATCAAATATTTGATTTCAGTATCACAGCTCGAAACGAAGTATTATAGGCACGGCAAAAATGGTATTTGCATGGATTATTTGATATAATTCTATTGGATCTTTTAATTGAGATCTTTGGAGTTTCGATTTAGTAAACTGAGTGAGCAAACCAATATGACATTGAATTGAAGCACTAGACAAGCAGACACAAAGATGCCGACAGTTATGCAGCAAAGTGTTCTTTTTTAAAGTTTTTAGAATATATCTTTTTATAAAGCACTGCTACTACTGCCAATAGTCCATTATACTGTCCTAGTATAACATTACTTTTACTGTGAAACTAAATACCACCAATTGTGTTTTACTAGCACAAAAGTATTCTGCAGAAAAGAACTGTAACGGTAGCGTGTATTTTTACTCTAAATTCAATTGTTGTTCACGTACATTCACTTTGAAAACTGTAACCAGTAAATTGAACTATGGTATCAAAATTATCGTAGGACAAAAACAAAATTGAATTTTTGGAACTCGAATATCAAATACTGTACTTAGTCGCATATGGAAATTTTCCATGCAAATATTCTGCAACCAAATCAGAAAAACTTCCTCTTTGCTGCTTGGTATGCAGATTTGATATGTTTATCCAAGATTTAAAGAAATGAAAAGAGCACTGCGGTAAACTGTAGGAAAGTCAAGACGGAATAACTTTTGCTAGAGGAAATATACTTCAAATATCAGTTTGAAAACACGGTTTACAAAATGTAGAGCAGGACAGTGTGATTGAAGGTTTACGTAGCCAAGAAATATATTGAGACTACTTTTACAATCTTATTTTTGACTTTTGCCTTTCCGCAGCACTAATCGCTTGTGTCTCCCAAGTTCTTGTCAAAATATGGTTATGCATTTATTCAGGAGGTGAATGTACAGGTGAAGACTGAAGAGTAGAGCCACAAAGTCAAAATCAGTTGAATCCAAAGTGATTTGTGAGAGTCCACATAAGTGCAACTTGTTTTAGCTCTCGACGAGAATAATGTTAGAGTCTACTGCACACACGAAATGTTTTCAGGGGTGTACGTGGACACTGGAGAGGACACTAGGTAGAAGAAGCCTAATTATAAATATGTGTTGGCTATAGGTATTACATTTGGCAGCTGTGGGATTAACGGAGGAACTTCTCTGACACTTTTGTAATTTTTCATTCGAACATCGAACGATAGGATTGGTATTTCCATTGCGTGTTATTTTTACACTAGTAATGTAAACCGGGGATTATGTAAATACCTTTACAATGTTTACTTCTTGTTCACAAGAGTCTAGCTGCAAAAGTATTGACTCACTTAAGTATACCAGCAGACAGTTGCGTACTTTCTATCCATCATAACACCACAAATAAACCCAACCAAACCAAACCACCTTCTACCTGTGAAGTAACATTTGATCATCTCATTGTGTCCCTTTACTTTATTCTTGCATGTGTTAGGATAAGATCAGTGTAACACTATATACTTATAGAGAAACCATTAATGTAACAATATAGTTACAGAAACTCTATAGGTACACAACAGGTTTTGCTTCAAATGTAACTACAATGAAATCGTAAGTTAAGCCACTTATACTACTACCCCATGTATTTAAGTAGAAACTGTACCACATACAGATGTGTTACATTTTACATTGCCCACTGTACATAAAAATGATCTTTTCAATAGTTTATACCTTATATTCCTATATATGCTTCTGTATAGCGGCTGAAGTGAATTGTACAAATAATTATGAAGCTTGGTTACTTTCTCAACTATCTGTTTATTAACTATTTAAGCAAATGTGAATAGAAGTGGTTCTTAGAATAATATTTTATGCATCTCTTACAACAAATGCAAGTTTCTACATGTAAGTTGGGAACTACCCAACTAACCCAACAGTTCATCTTTTGACTTGGCTAAGTTAAAATGCTTGCTAAGCTAATTCAATATTTATTTTACAGTATCTTAGCCAAATTCAAATTGTTGCCAAACATTTTTTTACTTTGCAAATTTTCTGATGCCATTTTTTGAAGAAAATTAGATTTAAACAAGCATTGAATACTTATAACTCTTATAAGTACGACATCAATGATACTTCATGACTTTGAGGTAATTAAATGGGAATTAGGTTTGTGTATTTGAAAATAAGTTAACATTAATGCATAATTTAACTGTTTTGCATTGTACAGGAGTAATATAAAATACGGTTGTTTATATTTTGTACACTTCCATGCAATGCATGATTCTTTTATAAAAATAGAACTCTGTTCTGATCCTTTAAATGGTGATGCTGTTCTCCTGCCTTAAGGTATCTAAATAGATAGGTATGCGAAGTGCATCTGCATACTATTGTCTGAATGGGCCGAACAATCTGTCGTTCAATGACTCATCTGAACTTCTCATGCCTTATTTTACTGTTATAGGCAACGATTGTACTACGAATCTGAGCATGTGGTGCGGGATCCAAAATAGCATCTTTGCCTTTGGACGTACAATTAAAACTTGTAATAGTCCATAAAAAATCTCTGTGGGTAGTAAAGAGACGACAGAGAGGATGGGCATCGAAATCTTCAAGATTTGTTTTTGTTATGTAACAGTACATGCAGAAATTTGCGGAAATGCTCAAAGAGTCAATAACATCACAAGTTTAAGTATGGATGGACACAAATGGGTTACTCATTTATTTTCCCACACAATCAGCAATATAAATTTGTCTTTCCTTCAAATGATTTCAGTCATTTCAACACTGATTGTCTAACAGGTAGCATAACATTTTTAAACCACGAAGACTTTTTATCTGTATATCTGTGTATTAATAGATGATACATAGGTATGTTCATTAGACCAGTTCATTAATTTACTTGGGAATTATAGTAATAGAAAATACACTTCAGTATTAAATATGAAGCAAAACTTAAAAATTGCAAGTTTACTTCTCTACGTAACTATTTTTACCGGAGGCAATGTCACTGCTAATACTTTTCAATCAGAAATGGTAAGAATAAATATTACTTAATGTGATTATTAACCTCACAATGCATACTGAGAATTAAGCGGCCATTGCAATTACAATTTTACCAATTTTACCAAGATTTAAAAAAGTTATTACAATTGAATCTTTTATTTTTACTTTGTTTTTTAGAGGAAAGAACTAAAACCACTTAATTTTAATTATAATCGTTCTACAACTATTTTGCCATCTCCAGTACCACACTTTCGAATGCCTCTGTCTTCTACTCCAACTTTGGGTTACACGAAAATTCATGTTCCTGCGAGAGATTCGATTGGAAAACCAATATCCTGTTGGAGTAGTAAAAAATGTTGCCAAGATTGTCTTACCCTAGGATTTAAATCGTGTCAAGTGCATTCTTGTAAAAAATGTCAATGTGATCGATAACGCATTTCATAATGCATTTTTATGCTACAACAAAACCCTCAAAATGTCTACAATAAAAACAAGAAACATGGTCAACTGTGAGACGAATGTAGAACAAATGTACAAAATCAATATTATTCATTTTTTGTATACTGCAAGAATGTACTTAAAATAAACCCAGTAGTCTAATTTAGAAAAAATGTATATGCGTGATATAATGCCAAATATATAAATTGGTCCAATTAATTTACATGTGAGTTAAATTGAGTAACTTTTTGTAATTAATTATTATTCGATTGGTAAATTATATCAAACTAAGTACAAACCCTCATTCCATCATCATCCATCAACATTCCATTGAGAACTGTAATTGAGTTTTACAACATAAAACACGTTTCTTTTAAAGATATTACAGAATATTACTGATGCGGTTATTATATAAGAATATTGTACCATGAATACCTAGGTTTTACAGTAGGTGGATATTCTGGCTATGTATCAGTGTATTTAACCACCTGCATGTGTATAAGTCATAGTAATAAGCATATGTACAGTAATACTTCGTACGTCTTAACAATAATTCTTGATCTCCTGTAGACAAACTACCCCAATGCTTAAACGTATCGTGTATGTAGAGATTACTAGTAAACCCGTCTAAAGGGAAATGCATTTTTGGTATGCGTGCAAAGATGTAGGGTGCTGTTGGTGGTTTAGCCATCTCGCCAGACTACCACTTATTACATAGTTAAGAGTTTGAAGTTTGAATCAAAGCTTAAAAATCCACAACAAGTTTTGTTCTTTGAACTTAAGCCATGACTCCTACAAAGACAGCACAGCGATAAGATGTACAACAATGAATACTGCATAACCCAAACCTGTCAGTTAAGTTTTAGAAATAAGCCTAGCAACACAGCGGTCAAATTGAGTGCTTTAATACAGGGTTTTAAATGTGATCTTATTCTTCTGTTAGTAGAATCCTTAGCTGAAGAGGAGATAATCAAAAGCGTGAATTTTAGAACAGTTAACGGCTACCTGCTCTAGTATCAACAAATAGTATTCATTAAAATGTAGTTGCACCAAATTAGTTAAATCTAATTTTTGTCCTTGTATAGTTTTTTCTGTAATTTACTTAATATAGTTTCAAAAGCCAGTAGCAAAATGGTGAGCAAATTTCTTATGCTAGGCATTTTCTACGGTATCCCGATTATAGTCCCGATTTTAGGTTATTTCAATTACTTTAGTGATTACTTCCTTAGTCTTTTTGATTCTAATTCACCCTTAGTATATGATTTCATTATTGGTAAGTGTCTGTATACGCAATTAAGCAATTTCCTCAAATAACTTATTTTTAACTATTATTTTATTTACAATTTATGTATTGTTTTACAGTGGGAGCTGGCTCTGCTGGAGCTGTCGTTGCACAACGATTGTCCAAAAACAGTCGTGTTTTATTACTGGAAGCTGGAGGCGATCCTTCTTATTTGAATTCCATTCCAGGGTTAACATTAGACTTGTTGGGACATTCGGCAACAGATTGGCAATATGAAACGGTTCCTCAAAAGCACGCTTGCTACTCTTACGCAAATAACGTGAGTAATTCACAAGCAATGCATAACATTGTAATTAGCCAATGGAAATTATAATGTGATTAGCAATTTATTCTGAATTACGCAGGTCTCCCAGTGGCCACGAGGGCGTGTAATGGGAGGCAGTTCCTCATTAAACTATATGTAAGCCATTGCAATCTGTTTTCTTACTTCCCGTTCATGAATTACTTTGACCAATTTGTTGAATTACAAATGAATTGGATTTACTGTAGCGAAAATAGAGATTAAGTTTTCCGTTTCGACAGGTTAATAATCGTTTACAATAATTGCAGGTTTTACTTACGTGGTCACCCTTTAGATTATGACAACTGGGCAAATCTTACGCAAGATGACGGTTGGCGATATGAGAACTTAATTCCTTACTTTAAGAAATCTGTCAAAAGCTACAAAGGAAAATCAAAATGGAACAGTAAGATTTTACTTATTTCAAAGTAAACATTACCATTCCATTACATAAACAAAATAATTGCAGGAAACTCTATACCTAAAATAATTTTCTTTGAATGCAGTGAAATGTTTTGCATTATTATAACATCTTAATTGTGCAAACTGTTTGTGTACACATTTGTTACGGTTTACATTAAATGAAAATGTAAAATCTTTCAGAAAAGCACTACAGTGAATCTCCTTACGGATTTCTCGAAATCGAGCATCGAGAGTGGACTCCTTTGTACAATGAATTCATAGCTGCAGGCAAAGAGGCTTTAGGCCTTGACGAAATAGACGTCAATGGACCTCAGAGATCAGGCAAGTGGTTTCGTTTGGTTTGTTGGTTCTCTTTGATAATTTCATTTTCACAGGCTCTGCTTTTGTATTCTACTCTGTCTCTCCCCTCGGTTTGCGTGTCTCTCTTGCGTGACACCGCATTGGGGCGACAATATATTTGTCTGCATTCATTCCAATTATTGTTTCTTAATTGTTTGTTTGTTTAATGAAGGTGTGGGCAATATTGAGGTAACACAAAGAAAAGGCTCAAGATGGGGGACTTATGCCAGTATTTTGCAGAACAGGAAAAACGCTGAGAATTTACGAGTCATTCGATATTCACAAGCAACAAAGGCAAGGTCACCTTTTGTAATTTTAAATCTTGATTGTTGCGTAAGGCAGTTATGTAACAATACAATAAGCATTTATTGACTTTTTACACTTTCTGCAGCATGACATTTTTGTGTCCTCTAATCATAACTTTTTCTTCATTGCATTAGGTACAAATAAATAAGTTTGGTAAAGCCGAAGGTGTGTGGTTTTTGCATCATGGCAGAAAAAGGTATGCCACTGCAACCAAAGAAGTTGTTTTAAGTGGTGGAAGCATTGATACTCCGAAATTGTTGCAATTATCGGGAGTCGGTTCCAAAAAGAGATTGTCTTCACTTGGCGTTAGTAAACATATCTAATTAATCAGACTACCTGAAAAATTTGAAAAATTTGAAAAATTTTACTTAAATAAACAGTTGTAGTATATGTAATTGTAACTTTTTGATTTTTACAGATTAAACCTAAAATTGAGCTTCCTGTCGGGAAAAATCTTCAAGACCATGTGATGGCTTTATTGATGCCTTTCATAATCGATCAACCTATTTCTTTCATACCCGACAGAGATTTTGGTATAGGAACTTTCATGGACTATTTATTCCGTGGAGAAGGTCATTATTATTTTTACCAATCATAATCCAATATATGTATACCTACATACATAATGAGTATTTTTTATTTACTCAATGAAAGTAGTGTATACATTTTACTGAGTTCACAGTTTTAATTTTAATATGGAATGCAGGTCCACTTACCACTCCCAATGGAGTAATAGCTCAAGGATTTTTGTCAACAAAGTCAGTGAAAGCTACTGGTATAGACTGGCCAGACATACAATTATATTTTACTCCGGTAGGAATTTACGAAACACTGCCAGCCACTTTTTCCAGAGCTGGGAAAATTGACAGAAAAATTGCAGATAAAGTTTTACAGCCTCACATTGGAAAAGACAGTCTTTTGATTTCAGCTGCGCTAGTCAGACCCAAAAGTGTCGGCGAAGTATTCATCAAAGACAAAAATCCCTTATCGCCTCCTCTAATAGACCCCAATTATCTAGGACACCCGGACGATATCAAAGCTCTCGTCGAAGGTATACAAAATACGCCTAATATTAACCTTTACCTACACTTAAATACACCAGGTACATACACACTAAAATTGTACTTTGGATTTGCTACTCTTTTAAAAAGTTTGTATTTAAGGACCCATAAAAATAACCAGTATTTCATAGACAAGAATCCTCAGGTTTCCAATAGAATAATTAATAAGAATATTATTTTACCAGAAGAATCGTCACTCAATACAGGAACACCTAATCATTTTCCCATTGTAAAATTACTCACTTCCTCAAAATTAAATTTTAGCTTTTTGCTTATGAAACGTGTAGGTATTCATTGCGAGGAAGACGTTATTATGTTATTAAGCGTAATATGATTATGATTATGGATTAGGAAAAAGCAACATAATATGTGGAAAAAGCAATTTTACTTTGGAAGACGATTATTCTCGTAATGAGTGATGGTGAATATAGGTGAAAACTTATATTTTTATGGTGAATCGATGATGTTGGAAAAATGACGAATTTTGTTTATGGAAAATTGATTATTTTTTATGGTAGTATAAACTTATCACCTTTAAAAAGGCATCTTTATGAAGTCCTACTAAAGTTTGCCAAAATCTTACAGAAGATGAACATGGATTTTTGATTTGTAATTATTGAATTGCAGGTGTTAAAATAGCTGTTAATTTACTTGAAGAAACGACACCTTTTCTTAAAATTAAATCCCAACTGCCGCCTAATCGCTTGCCCGGCTGTGAAGATTTTGCTGTACGAACTGATGCTTACTGGAATTGCTACATTAGACACCTACTTATGACTGTTTGGCACCCTGTAGGAACATGCAGAATGGGTCAAGCTAACGATAAGCGGTCCGTTGTGGACACTAAACTGAGGTAAGCATTTCATGAAGCTAACCGCATTAGGCATTAAAACACATGAAATAAATTGGTTTTCCATGAATGTTAGTTATCACATAAAATAAGAATATTAATACTCATTCGTGATTAAGTAAATATCATAAATGAAGTAATTATTGCATTATTTAATTTCAGAGTGCTGAAGACGACTAATTTACGTGTGATCGACGCTTCCGTTATGCCTGTCATAGTTAATGCCAATACAAATGCGCCCACGATACTAATAGCCGAAAAAGGCAGTGACTTCATCCGAGAGTATTGGTCTGAGCAATATGCTGTTTGTGATAGATTCAATTACTATTTAACGGAGGGTGCTCGCCATAAATGCTTCTACTCGAAATTAATGTGATTTACCATAATACTACTAAAGTGTACACCAAATACCAAATAAATGACTATAATATATACCTTTTCAAAGAAATGTAAAGTCAGCCTGTTGAAAAGGGTATGCAGAAACTCAATATAGTGCTCTCTGTGCGTTTCAATGACAAATTGACAAATGCATGTACATGAGTGACTATAAAACTATAATTTACTAAATATAATCCGTAATAGGTGTAATTGTATTTGTATTTGTATTATGCATTCACTCATTGTATTATTTTTAAATATTCTATACTTCACTTGACACTAGTATTGTATACGTGGATTATTTATATTCGCACAATAAATTAAAATGAACTTGATTAACTCAAAGCACTTTAGCTTCTAAATCCAATTACTCCACAATTGCTTTGGAATAGAAGCCTTCATATTTCACGATAATAGAGTAAGAGTTTTCCTTGTGTACGAGAACAAGCGTAGCAGTTTAGCAGTAGTACTGATGTAAAATGAATGAGCTGCACCAAACTAAAATAAACCTTCTACCTAATAATCATTTTGCAGTCGATATGTATTAGTAAATATTTAATTCATTGTATTAACTACGGTATTTCCTCTTTAATGTTTTTGTTTTTCAGCGTAGTGTATTGCCTGTTATATTTGTATTCTCTCCCAATGCCTTTGCATACCTATGAATATTATGTCTAACCAAGTACGAAAACGCATATATGAATATTTTAAGAAAATCGATGGGGAACCGTAACACAAATGAAACTGACGACACCAAGCACAATTGTCAACATATTAACCACGAGTTCTCTCTGTTTACTCGCAGTTATTTACTCACAGTTAACTTTCCTTTGACTTCTTGTCAACACCGAATTCATCACGCAAGACAAAAATTTAACTTCGCCATTGTATTTACTTATTTTTCAGTGTCCTTGTACTTTATTACAGCCTGTGTGTATTATGGTTCCTCTTTAACAGCATGACAAATTTTAAAACGGAATCGTCACCGTGAGAGACTTCTCTTTTACCTTGGCACCTTGTGTTTTCACGATTGATCAGGTAGATTTTCATATTACTTCTTAAGATATGTACTTGACCTAAAGAAACTAATCGCTATAACTATTATGTACACAAGTACTTTACTATTGGTAAATATTTAAATAGTTGTACTTATAATATGGTATTCTATATATATTTTTTACGATTTAGGGGAAAAAGAAAAAGCATGGGCCAAGCTCAATTGCTGCTGTAAGCAAGTTTGGATGCCTTGATGTAACCATCAAGGCATCTTGAAAAACCTGAAGAGGACTTCCTTGAGTTGATGAAAGCAATAAACATTACCGATTTCTTGTAGATGCGAGTAGGGAGTAGTAACAAATTATATTTCATTGTACAATAATGTATTTGATTTTATTGTGGTTCCTAACGATATTTTTAGCATGTCTGATTATTGTTATGTATATGCTGACCCCTATAATTTGAAGTAAGTAAAATAATAAATGAACTTTTAAATACTTTTACTAAAAACATAACTTACATAACTAGATTATTTTACCGTATTTTTATTTAAAAACAGAAATATAGAGCAAGGTTTCTAATCGGACATGTGTGCAAAGTATGCATCCAGTGGTCTGCCAATTCATATTTCTTTAATTTATTCCTTTTTGGGGAATTGGGTTTCCAGATCCAAAAGAAATAAATATTCCTCAGACATGATTATTTGGGTGCAACATGTCGGTATATCTACTTACAGGACTACTATTTAAATGTACCGAAAATTAGGATTGAATAAAGCAAAGGGCTTATGAATTGGCTGTTGCAGCAGCAGGAGGTAAAATATTTGATTCACTTGCAAGTTAAATTCGCCACTTGTATATGTACGCAACTCCATTCTCTCGGTGTAGATAACTGTAAGGCACAGTGAATTGGATTATGCTATTATGCAGGAAGTTTGCATTGTCCACAGAAATTCATGACAAGTGTGCACTTTGATCAAGAAAACTTGATAAAGGTTAAAAATAATCTTGTACTTCTAAAGTTACATGAATGCGCACACACATTACACGTCCTGAAGGTAGCCATAGATTTACATGGAAAAATAAATAAAGTGAAAATAGCCTTTTAAAACTTCAGTACTATCAAAACAATTTTCACGCGCCCCTAGCTACGGGGCTCTAAATTATCTATGCACCCGACATACGATATTAGGAAACCCGCTAAAAATAACTAATTCTTGAGTTACTTAATACTGTTAATAAATATGCTTGTTACTTTACTACCATTGTTAGCAAGAATTTGCAGTCAGATGTAGGTAATAAATGCAGCGAAAAGGGAATAATATTTTGGTGCCCAGCACAAGACAAGACTACATAATTTTATTTAAATACACGAGAAGAACCATAAGATATTTAACACACAATACATAGGAGGTACTTTAATAATTATGGCAATAGTGCAAAACACGCATCAAAAACCAACATAAGAATTCTTTAAATTCTAAGCACTTACCAACGAAGTAACTTTAAATGCATTCATTAAAAGGATTAGTTATAGGCAAATCACTGACGTTGTTTTCATTAGGGCCAATGCTTTCAATAACAAGACTTTTTTTTTAAATATTTGTGATATTTAGCGAGTAAGAGGCAAGAGAATAGTTAAAAAGATTATTATTTAACAATTTTTATTTAGGATAAAATGATAATGTTGAATAAGACTATTTAAAAATTACCTTTAATTGGAAATGCGGTACCAAATTGACAGCCAACGTCGTCTTCAACTTCGGTAATTGTTGGTCCAACAACTGTATGAAATGCGTTGAAGACTGTTATTTCGTAATCAGCTCATTTCTAAGTGCTTTAAGGAGGGGTTTACAGGTGAATTTTGATGATGTCAGTGCAAGGGGGAAATGGTGTATTTCAAAAAGTAGTGGAATAGACCCACAAGGAGCTCTGAAATGCAGTTTGTCTCTGTTTTCTAATTTGAGACTCACTCCTGCACACGCTTCCCTCAACCATAGTGTATTATATTCTATGTAAAACTCCACTCGATCTGTACATATTTACTCCGTTGAAGGTTTTATCACATTGCCATATATTTTACTCTATGACAAGCTCCTTTACATGAAATTTGCCGACGTTTTCGGAAAGATATGATTTTGGGATTTTGAAGCAACGTACGCGTTTCAAAAAAATGTTTAAAAAAGAGAAAAAAATTTAGCAGCGGTTATGAAGCCGCTTTTTTTGAATTTCAGTTTGTACCTATGTAAGAAAAATAGAAATACATGTTTTCAATGTATTTCCCCCACTCCCAAGAACCCCAAATATTTCCTCCTTAAAAAGCATTTTTGAAAATCAAGCCCTCATAGCCGCTAGAAAAATATGCGGCGATTTCAAAAATGTCTACCCCAAAACTCTCCGTTTAGTCATTCTCCCCCAATCAGGGATTTTAAAACCCAACACCCCTCCTTAACTTCACATATTTTTGAAAATTATATTTATCCTCGTAAGTTTTTTTTACTTTTAATGATTAGACGTTAAAGAATTATATTTGCAGTACTAATAAGGGTTTATATTTTTCAGTAATCATGATAACTTTTGCATTGTTCTTCAATTGGTGTCTCAAATAAAAGTTGAAGGCAGCTAATGTAAGCGTTTCTAAGTCAGTAGAGCAACCCAGCACCAAGTTCTGTTATGGAAGTATTGGCTCTAATTCTAATGAAAACAACGTCAGTGATTTGCCTATAACTAATCCTTTTAATGAATGCATTTAAAGTTATTCGTTGGTATGTGCTTAGAATTTAAAGAATTCTTATGTTGGTTTTTGATGCGTGTTTTGCACTATTGCCATAATTATTAAAGTACTCTCACCATATTCTGCTCACAATTTTTATTTGTAATTAGTGATTAATAAGAATATTCAAATAAAATATATTTAACCACATGTAGATACAATCTGTAGACAATTACTAGGTCACAGGTCAGCTAAAGTAATGGAATCTCCAGCGACAAAGAACGTTTTACTCAAAGCAAGCTCAATATCCTAAAACCAGGTTTACATGGGTAAACAGGTCCTATGTATTGTGTGTTAAATATTTCTCGTGTATTTAAATAAAATTATGTAGTCTTGTCTTGTGCTGGGCACCAAAATATTATTCCCTTTTCGCTGCATTTATTACCTACATCTGACTGCAAATTCTTGCTAACAATGGTAGTAAAGTAACAAGCATATTTATTAACAGTATTAAGTAACTCAAGAATTAGTTATTTTTAGCGGGTTTCCTAATATCGTATGTCGGGTGCATAGATAATTTAGAGCCCCGTAGCTAGGGGCGCGTGAAAATTATTAGTATAGTACATCTTTTCGGCAACTGAACTTTATGATTCATTTAGGTCGTGTTATTTACTAGATAAGTGTTGTTGTCTAAAAACGATGACGGAAAATCCTGCATGTTTATGCTTACCACATGTAAAATCACAGTAATAAAACCATTGATATACACGAAAAGGAATTTACACGTTTTATTACAATCAAAGTCTGTGATTAACATGGTTGAAACACAGAAAGATATATTGCCTTATCATTGCTGTTGTAAAAGTAAATATTAAATGAAACAGCTGAATAAAATGTACTTACTCTATTACTACTACTACTATAACTATTGCCACTATACATTACCTGATCAGTGAAACTAGATTTCTTAGGTTGCACATTCTAGTATATCTTTATAGAAACAATTTAGATTTTTATTGGTTAATAATGATACAATTCCCGTAAGAAATTCATGAAATACCTATTATAAACACAACTATCAATTATCTCCCCAAAAGGAAACTTTGCCTAGAAAAAAGAAAATTCGAACATTATTACCTTTTGTATATTATTTAGAGAAGAGGACATCCACATTAATTTAGGAGATACCGTCCTAATACTTACTTACTATTCAATCTGGTCGCTCTTAACGCTCTTCATCCAATGCAGTTCAGATATCTGACAACGATTTGTGAATGTTTACTAAAGACTGAGGACACCGCAAAATGGCAACGGTAGGGTAGATATAAAGGCAAATATACACACACAGGACCATAACTGTTAAATTTGTGTACTCATTTTCTTTAAGTTCTTCGCTTGTTACAGATATTCTTTGCCTTTGGCTAAGCTTTTTTCTTTTCTCATTTGCGCTGACAATCTGAAACGAAAGAATAAACTAGAATCCGAGAAGTGGAGAAATGCGAAACATATTTTGTAAGGATGGATTTCCTAAAGGATTTACCTTCCTGTAAATATAGGTATTTAGTGCGACGACAATGAAAACTGAAATGACAAATTCCAGTAACAAAAGCACTGACCATGAAGCCAGCAAAATCTTTCGCACATTTTTATATTTCTTCACATTCGAATGCTTGATTATGAACAGCGCTCCCAATGGGGAATTTATACCGAAATCCAATGAAAGGATGAGTAATACAGATAACTTAATTTTTCGGGATGTCCAAAATTTACTTCTATGTTCCAAAGGCATACAAACTGCAGTGTACCTGATGTCAAAACAAATGATCATATAAATTGAATTTTCCCACACGTAACTACTTAAACTGACAAGGAAAACAGTTTTCTTCTTAGATTTTAAAACTATATACTTACCTTTCTGTAGTGACAAGGACAGTAAACCAAATTGACCCGCTCATACCTACGAATGGAAATAAAAGAAAAACATTGCCCCTGGATAAGTATTAAAATCGTTAAGTGCAGTTATATTTAATTACATTACGGACAATTATTGATTAGTACCGAAATTGAAGAGCCAATACAAGAAGTTAGCCAAACCGGCTGGCACATTGTGCTGTGCTAAAGAAAATGAAGCTGCGGAACAAGATATCAAATCAAACACTGCCAACCCGATCAAAAAGGTTTTGAAGGAAGTCTTCATCTTTGAATACGCCAAAATGTATAGCGTCACGAAATTAGCTGCTGCACCGAACAAGCCAATTATAGTTAACGCCCAGGAAATTTCGGTTGGAAACATTTCATAGCAATTTTCAATTCCATGTCCACTTCTAGATGCGTTTTCATAAACGTAATCGTATGCGGACCCATTTTCTGCTGTTACATTTTCCCAAGTCATTTCTTTTGACTTCTGACCTAAGTGAGAGATTACGTTCGTTTCCTGCTACCGGACTCTTCTTGGTTTTTCTACTTGAAATTGTTGATGATCAAGATTAAAGTGATCAGTAATCATTATAAAGTGATTATAAAATCTCCTTGAAGAATTGCAATTATTTGCAATCTGATTTCTTTGAAAATGTACGCTAAATTTTCAAATCATTACAGAAAAGTACTGCAACACTAAAAAGTTGGAAAAGCTAAAGACTTTGGATGGTCGCCAAAAAATGTAAAAACATATACTAAATGCCGATATATCGGATTGATTAATAATCTTTCGAATCGCTTAAGAATGAACAACACAACTAGGAACACTGAAATGGTTTGGCACATTAAAGAATTTCATTCAGTCGATTCAAATGAAACAAGTACATTACAGAATAACAAATCGTTTGTACCAAATGTTATTTATCTTTTCATGTATTGTCATTATTCGTGGTTTTGTTTGGGTTGTGGTACATAGTGTTCCGAATAAACAATCAATAGTTTAAATCTGCAATGGGGTACAAAACCAGAAAAAATAACGGCACTGATTATCGAGGCTTGCATTCTAATTTTGTTCTTCCAATAGTCTACCTAGATCGCTGCACCAAACCGTTATGTAATATTGACTTATGATAAGATAACCGCTATTTCCTTTCTAAAGTCGAATGCGAATTGTACAGAATAAAGACATACAATTCATTATCTAATTATATAGCAATATGATTGCATTTTCATTTTGATTGATTGACAAAAAGCTTTGTACCGACAAAATACAGAGATTTATATAAGTTAGTAAATGATTTAATTTACAAACTGTTTAATTTCATGTTTGGTATTTTAATCGTTTTTCCCCAGAGATTTAATATCCAGGTCAAAAGTAAAAAACGTTTATGTGAAACCCATTGCACACATTTTTTTAAAACAAATCCTTGTGAATCACAGTAAGTTACCGTTTTTTCAGTCTACCTACATGTTGTATTTGTATTTGATGAAGATAAAAAATGCAAGATAAAGACATGAAAAAGCACAAAATAAGCCTTCGTTTGCATTGCAAAATGTAACGAAAGGGATTGGAAACTTTTGTAGATCTTGTTTATTACATACGATAATTTATGTGACCCTATCTTCCTGACAATTCGCCAACCGGTATTTCTGGTTATATTAAATAAATAATGGATAATCATTAATCATATTATGCACAAAAGTAAATACAGCTTTAATTTTAGATTAGTTTTATTCAATTTTGCTTGGTAATATGTTTTTGCTTTGTAAACTATGCTGATAAAAGGTCAATAACCAACTAACAAAGGTTTAGCAGAGAAAGACCCGGTAAATAAATAGGAAAAATTGTGTAATCTTTGCACATTGTAAAAGTGATTATTAATCATTATTGTAAAACTATAGTACACTGAAGACCAATCAAATGTGAACGACGATAATTTGATGCTTTCCTTTTGAAAGACTACTTATTAAATGATGCTAAGAGGCGGTCATACTCCTTCAACTGGATATAAAAAAATAGTCACATATCACTTTGAGACACCTACATTAGAAATAAGTAATTTCCACAATGATTAATTACCATAGCTTGAGTTTTGATGAAATCAGCAGTTCTGTGGGTAAATTTAAATCTTTCGTCGTAGTTTTCAGGATCAAAGTAACCAGTTCCCGGAGGAAACCAACCAAAACTATTATCATTAATACTTACAATTAAAAGTGGTGGTAAAATGGCTATTACATATAGATATATTATTTGCGAAACTCAAACAACTATACCGATGCTGCTCCGTTTGGGGTGACATATATTTCTTTGGAGGTGGAACGACTGGTTTGGCAATTGAGTCTCGAATCATGTCATATCCAGGAATTTCGCAAGCTAATACTTTTGGAGGACGCTCTGTTATTTTGCCAGTGACAAAATCGACTACATTGGTTGTACAAATTATTGTATTAAAATATTAAACTCATGATATAGGTAAAATACTAAAAAAAAGAAAATCATTACCGCATAAGATGCTTACTTGTTTTTTTGGTGTAAGGATTGATCTGATAGTTCTCAAAAAGACCAAAATTCTTATTGTTGCGTTTGTTGACCTCTTCAATGAAAACGAGATCAAGAAATGGATTCTTTGGAGGAGGTCGGGGAACACTCATGATTAGTATATGTAGGACTTGTAAGTGTCTTAAAATGCATGTGCTTATAAACTGTATGGATCTATTATCCCGCTATACTTATATCTCTCTAAAGTTAACGTGGATTATTTTTAAAATGTCAAACCCTGCTCATTTGAATGAATTATTATTTGACTGAATTGTAGCTTTGTTAGATTGTCATAGACACGTCAAATCAAAGACGATGCTGAGGGCTTTCCCAGAATTGTATCTACTACTTTTCCTTACTTCATTTCATTTACAACGCCTCTGCCGCACATCTTTGGTGAGATTTCTACGTTAATTTCTACATTGCATTTCTCATTGTAGCTTACTCAGAGTATACTATAATTAGGTTAGTAAATTCTACATTTTTTGTTTCATAATGATTTTGGAATTTTGTCCATGATTTTCTTAATTGGTTTTTGCTTTGGTAGTTGAACTTTGACTAGAAGTGCGAAATTGTATTAGAACAACGATGTAGGTTACAATGACTCCTGCAATCTATAACAAAAGTTCTCATTCAGAATAATAGTTGTGCTTTATACTGCAAGATATTTAATATAATTGATTGTTTAGAGACTTGAGTATTGTCTTATTAAAAGAAATAATTCTAGACTTACCGAAGTTAGGGTTGATCTGCTAACAGTAAAAAATCCTAAGCCCGTTAAATTCAAAGGATTGTGTACCAAATAACTCATTAAATGAGACAAATGTTTTTCTTTCACATAATCCTCTCTTGATTTGTAATCGGAATTAGTGGCCCATGTCTGCTGTAGCATTAAAAGTTTTTCTAGCAGATGTTGTCCCTTTTCCCCAGTTGAACATAAAACAGTACGGATTATTGAATCAAAAGCAAACAACACAATTTTATTATTTCGATAATGCTATAATCTGATAATGGTGGTTGGCTAAAATTATGAAATTTATCCACCTTAATTTTGTTTTAGAGGGTGGATGAAATTGGACGAAATTAAAATATTTATCAGAACTGGGAGAAAAAATAATTTTTAAGTTACAATTTAGCTAATTTTGCTCTTAAAATAACCTTTACAACTTATTAGAAGCCATAGTACACCATAATTTTGTAGCTTAGAATTTAGTGAAAGCGAAAAAAGAGAAAGTTCACTAGAATTCCCCATTGAATATAGATATTTTGTCCACTTTGTTCAATTCATCCAATTTTTCCATCGGGACAAAATGCAACCCTGGTTGTAGTTGCGAAGAACGAAAGAAAAAGAACATAAAAAGTACTACCATGTAGTACTACAAACAAATAGGATGTAGTTACCCTTACCCCTTCTTGAAGTGAATAAGCTGCGTTTCCCACGCAGATCATTCTGACAATTGTCAGAAGTGTTTCTCCTCCATAATCGATGGTTTTTTCCTGTAAAATTCCTACATCGATGCTGGAGGTTACAAAAATAAAGCAAAGAAAGCTCAGTGAGATCGTCATGTACAGAAACAGAATAAATGTTGTAATCCCAACCGCCACATCAATGTCCTTCCACAATATTGACAAATCAAAGTATTGACGGATCAATCTTTGCAGCTGCTGAAAACAAAAGTCTGGAGAATATAATTTATTAGAAGTGTAGTTATGAATGCTCTTTCTAAAAATGTTTTCAGAAAATATCTTCATTGTTTCCTTCGTTGTAAACAATTCTTTTTGTAAGGAAAAATAAATAGTTTTAGCTTATTTGGAATTTGGACACAGATTAACGAAAATAATGGGCAACAAAAACACTTTTGTTGCTTGATTTCCTTTGATTTGATTTTCCAGAATTCGCTAATATGCTTTCCCATAAAGAAAGCAAAAATAGATTTTAAATTTCTGTGATACTGATATGCAATAAAATCAAATATTTTGGAAAAACATTCAGCAGAGGAAGTCCCTTTTCAATTTATATTTTTTAGATTTGAAAGATTGGCAAATCAATATTATGAATTCCAAATTCCAAAAAGGCTTTATCTTTTGTAGCTCCATGAGATGACTTTTTAATTTGCTTTCCCGAATGATTGTCAAATATTAAAGGAAGAGTTGGGGAAAACTCATCTACTGAATGTGCTGCATTTTTAAGGATTGCTGCCATCAGCGTCACAACAGCAATAAGAACTAAAGCAGAGCAGTCAATGACAAATGACTCTCCCAACCAATCAATTGTTAAAGTAATTAAAATTTCCAACACATCAATTTCTACTCCTGGAAGTCTAGGTCTGTTAAATGCTTCGATTGTATCCATTATTCCTCTTCTCACAAGAGAAATCAGAGTCAAGAGAAATAATGTTAACTCGTTTTTTGTCCATTTGTATATGCCAGAAGTCCGGTCTAGTTCCATTTCCCGAAATTGTTTGTAAAAATGAATTGCTTGAGGAAAAATAAACCAAAATACGATTCTCAAAAATGCATTTGCGGCCGAGTTCATTATTCGCAAGATATTTGTTGAAATTAATGTGATTTGAAAAGCAGCCGAAGGGGCAGTCATGTTCTGCGTGTTGTTGCCGTCTGAAGGAGGGGGTGGAGGTAAATCAGCATCAAGGCTACCTTGTCTGGCAGACAGAATTTTTCTGCATTGGTCCACCAGTTGATATAATGCCATTGAAATTCCTACAAGGCTTAAAATGCTTTGCAAACTGATGAACCAATATCGACGAGAAAATGATCCGGGAGGCAAGAATACGGAAATCGTCAGAGCATGAATTATTGCAAACTTATTCTGCATTTTGAAATGCTATACTTCAAAATTTGTGTGATAAAAATGTATGAAAAAGTATGATAGAATTCACTGGAAAATTTCACAGCTGCGGCAGATTTGTCTTCAAACTATTTAAGATGAATAACATTTTTATGCTTTATGCATGTGCATTATATACACGCAGCAAATGAATGGAAGTCCACTACAATCTATCAACATTAAATATTAAAGTTTATATTGTAACTATTGTGTTGTATGGAGTATCAAGGTCAAAACCAAACTGAGAGTATACAAATCTTCATTTGAAAAGTTCGGTAAATATTTCACTCAAACTTTGGTAAAATCTTGACAATTAGAATTATGAATGCTTGTACAAGCTGACACCTTTTGAAGTACTAAAAGAAATTCCCAATGTTATTGAAACTGTTGCACTAGAAAACGTTGTAAATAACAAGAATGCTGTAATTACTTTAAATGTACTATATTATTAATTAACACCGTAATGAAACCAATAATGATCTACAATACTTACAGAAGTAAGGGCTAATTCGATATATAAGGTGTCCTAATCCTAGCCCATAAACACCTTTAGAAGTTACGATGCTATTCATAAGATGGCTAATCGAAAAATTGAGTGCACAATTATTATTCAATCATGAATTCATCAAATATTAAAATGGGAATTGTCACTAATGCCATATGATAAGTGACTACATTGTTGTCGCACGAAACTATCGATTTTTAATATTACGTGACATTCAAAGAAATTATATTTATTTTATTGTACCACACCAGGAGGGCGAAAAGTTTGCTCAGCATAGGAGAAAGTGTACATAGTACATGCAATACTTTTGAGGAATGGTATGAATTCATAAACTTTGTGCTGAACTCTTATTTGAATTTATGCTTGATTGAATCTGCCTATAATGTCATGAAAATGCATTGCAATTTGTATATGTAAACACAAGTACAAATAAATGGATTAAATATGCTTCCTTTCTTAGAGGAAACAAAATTACTGTCTATCTAAGTGCTTCGACTCTCACTTTCCAATTAAATTACACATTCTGCCACCCAGAAATACTCAAATAGTCGATCGAATGTACTTTAAGACCTCGCTTATACCTGACTACCACAATAATGGAGTTAAATTCTAACTTGAAACTTTGTCACACCTTCTGTTTGATGTTTAAAGTACTTTTGAGCTAAAGTGTCCACAAAAAACCTCAAAACCTAAGATGTATGGTTGACACGAAAATACTTTTTTGCAGTCATTTCAATTTCTTAGTTTTTGTAAGCTTTTAGGCAAGTAAGGCAGCTGACTTTGTCCTTCCTGTGACTCATTCTCTGAATAAGGTTTTATATCTCCGAATCTATGGTATATATCCTCACCTCTCAAGTTCCCCAAATGCAATGCATTTCTACGCATCATTGTGCATGGAGAAAGTCACAGGGTTTCCTCCATCACATGGTTTTACACATAATACCTATTAGGTACTGGAGTGAGTAACGCAAATAACAGTCGGTCTGCTCTACTTTCCTTTCCACGAGAGATGCCTAAACGCAAGAAGAGGAAAGAAACAAAGGTGACTCAACATCACATAGGTTCTCAAACATGACACATTCTCAAGTATTCACTAACAACACAATTCTATAGTCTAGTAAGTGTAAACCTTGTTACGGTCCAAAGGTCTATGATACTTAAGATATTATTTTGTCTCCCATAACATAGTTGTGCAATAATGGCACTGTTTGCAATCCCAATACTGTAGTAAGAATAGGACAGATACGTGCAAAAAGTTGTTTTCGCTTAGCTCCTCGTGAGGGTATATAAGTGCATCGTTTCATATCAATTGAGATTCAATCCAAAGTGGCACTCAGAGAAAACGGTCTTGGGTTCTAATATCTAACTGGAGAAAGTGGTTTTCACTATTTTCCTTTCTGCAGCTCTGATTGTGTACTCAGCCAATTTATAATAGTGACAATTAGTGGATTAGTTACTTTGTATTCACATGTAAGTTATTTTTACATATCATATAGTCGTGATATATTTATCTAGAAGAAAGTGGAACCAAGAAAACTTTCTATAATATGCAAAGAAAGTTGTCAATTTGACTTTGCATATTTTTGGTGTATTTTTATAAGTTGTTTTAATCACTGCCATTAATTTGTTCATTTATCGTGTGGGCATTTAAGTTTAGTGTATTTAATGTGAAGACCTGTTGCTTATTCAGGTCTGCTTCAAGTTCAAATTATGAGAGTCCATCAGCCGGACGGACTTCTGCCACTTATTGGAGAGAGAATGAAATTACTAGGGGAGAGCAAACACCACAGCAAATAATTGCTCAGCAGCGACTTAAAAAAACGCAAGAGCAAGTTGACGAGGTAAGTAACGTAATTATACCATACTCGTCTTATAACTGATGTAAAATTACTATTAGGAGTCTATTAGTGTTGTCCAACTGTCCAAGTCTTAAATTATAAATCAATTTGTGTACTCTAAATATTCATTTCATTGTATCCTTCAATTAGTTGATTAATGCATATTGCACAACATAATGGTTAATATTTTTTGAAAGCATAGGTAGTGGAAGTATTGAAGGACACCACGGCCAAGGTTTTACAACGAGATGAAAAAGTAGCTGAATTGGAGCGCAGAGGAGGTGCGTAATAATGTTATTAAATTATAAAATGTGAAAGTTTTAAACTGTAAATATGAGGCTTTCGAATGAATTCCTAATATCAATTAATTCAATGAACAGAAATATTGCTTGACAAAGCGAATGAATTTCAAACTGGAACATCTAAACTACGAGAAAAACAATGTTTCCAAAATTATAAGGTATTCAGTTCAGTAAATATTATTTATTAAATTACTTCGGTACTCCATCAATGTACACTGCATAAAATTCAGTTATGAATGAGTTTCCTATGTATGTATTCCCATGAATGAATGGGCTGTAGAAAGACACTTGTACTACTACTATTTAAAAGATTTACAAAGTTAAAATATTACACTACAGACATTTACATAACCATGTAAGTTATTATATAAAATGCTCACTTGGTATGAAGTTTATTAATAGATCTAGGAATTTTGAGACTGTACTGTTATATTTGACCGTGTTATTTACAGATTATGATTATTGCAAGCATTGTAGCAGTTCTGGTTCTGTCGGCTTTTATTTGTAAGTTGTTGGCTAACTTAATTCAATAACAATTAGATTAATCCTCATTGCATAAAAATTTTATCTTTCTTTTAACTTACAGGGGCAAGTACTGCGGTATGAAGATCACGAAATATTAAATATAAAAATGGATGGATGACTTCAATAAGTGATTATAATTAGCTTTACATGCTTATTTATATGTGTTCAAATATTTCTATTTCACAATATCAGTAAAACAAAGACTGCGACGATGACATCGTGACGGTTTAGGCTAATATTTGTTCATCTGCAATCATTCTATATACAGATTATTCTAAATATAGTATCAATCCTCGGATTGAAATATTATATGTTATGTTATGTGCGTATTTGCATAATTAGAAACACTTCTCCCGACTTTTACTGTTTTAAAACTGATGATAACATAGTTTCACTAAAGGTACCTGCTTAGTACTTACCTTTATACTAATCTAATTTGTCAAACATGGTCAAACCAATAAAATGAGTATGGATACAAAATATATCTTATATGTAGTGTGTGGCTGTGGCTTAGGTAATAAAATATTATATCTGTAGATTATGCTATGTCTAATGTAATAAACTATTGTAATCAATAAAATACATAAAAAAGTGGCGTAGTTGGTATTTTGTTTCAAAATATTCCAAATTGAACAAATTCGGAATTTATTTGAAAAAGAATGAAAGAAAAAATAAAATCCATGATGATTCCACTTCTGACATATCTGACGTCTGACACTGCGTATTTAATGGTGCTACAACTTAGCACTGTTAGCACAAGTTAGAACGAAAATTTTCAATTTTTTGAGTTTTTATTTTTTATTCAAAAGTCATAGGTCAGAGATTGCTTATCTTCGAACTTAACGAATCTATTTCAATTTAAAGAAGGTTTAAAAGAATTTCAAAGCATTCTTGAGTTATTGCGGCTGTTCGCTTACCACTTATACTACCGAACTAACATACAGACGGAGAGAACTTTTACATAAAGTGGCGAATAGATTGAGTATATATAGCTACAGCCATGTAATGTAATGTTATACTGTGTAATTATTATGACCTGCTTTAATTATTTTACCATCTAAATTACATACAACTACTATTGCATGCCAAAACAGTAATTTGCAATAAAAGTAATACAAAAATATCATAAATAATGTAGGTACTTACTACATTACATGCTACCAAAAGGGGTAAATTGCTCTCACCAACAGTAATAGAAACGGGAAGAGTAAAATGAAGATAAACTGGTAACGAAAATCGTCAGCAGGAATGGTTTCCTTTTTTATTTTTGAGTTACAATACATATATTCAAAATCCCTCAATACAGTGCAAAACAAATAAATGGTTCTCCAAAACTATCAAAAGTACATTTTGTTCTTTGAATATTTAAATCTCTTATTGATTTACTCCACAATTTCAATATTGCTTAGATAGAAGGAAACATTCAACTTTTTTGTTGTAAGCTCTGCTTACTATAATTTATTATAGTCGATATAAACTATAGGCGTATCCTAAAAACCGTTTTGAAGGTCAAATAGAATTTCGTTAAATTCTCAGTATTGTTGATCTGCTTCAACTCACTAGTTTGCATACAGTATATATACCTCTGTATGTAGGCATCTCAACATTATACATACCAATTATAAAATAAAAATACATAGTCAGCAGAAGGAGAAATATATATTCTGCAGAGGACATTAGGTATTGCGCACAATATGTAAATAAATTGAAATAGCTGTTATTAAATGTAGTACATTAGATTATACAAAGTTTTAATGCTTAATAATTATTCTCATGTCTCTTGAATATTAACTTCGATATTATTCGAACTAACTTGTCTCTGGAAATTAGTTCCAACACTGTACTTCTTATTCCTGTTTTGTACAGCTAGTATAATAAACAGAAATCCTAAAACGGCACAGTATAAGCCGTAAATCAAAAAGGAATCACGGATGCCCACTCTAGTTTTTTTGTGATCATCACTAGCCAGCATACTGTACGCCAATATACCTTGAATAAGAAACGCCACAACTGTATTCAGACCGAAAATAAAGGCTTCACTGTCGTCTTTTATTCCTCCTGCAACTTCCGCCCTAAAATGTATTAAAATAATAATTAAATGTAATTTTCATATATTGCTTCATTAAATCATGTAAATCATAATTACATTTAGACCGCTTTATTGTACACACACTACATTTTAAACTATATAATAATATTAATAATTTTTTACTTTTTATGTTTTTATATTGTACTTACGTTACAACAATTATCATAATTTCGAATAAAGTCACGAAGATGATGTAATTAGTGTAAATAATATAAAGGTCATGTGTTTGTGACATCGCAATTAGCACAGCGGCTTGTAGAAAAGAAATTCCACTGAGATAAACTTCCCCCCATTTGACAAATGGAAATTTGATAACGGATACTCCAATACTGAGGATTGTCGCTAAATTATAGTACAAATGAAATTATATAGTATATTGAAAAAACTTTAAATGCAATTTCGTAATTATTCTTAATCTTACCCAATAATCCATGAGAAGCGTGGACAGCCCCATTATACACATCCTGGTGTGTGCTTTCTTCAATGAGCCTAAACAGAGGTTCTGAGTAAAGTACTACTTGCAAATAAACTCCCATTGCCACTGCCCACCAAACGGACCACTTAAGAACATATCGATTGCCATAAGCTTCTTTAAAGTCTCTGGAAAATCGTTTGAAAGCCTTCTTGACCCTTTTGGGAAATCTTAGTTTATGATTAGTAGTTTCTACTGGCTGTTGAATACTTTCGGAATCGTCATTATTTTTTCTTGCGTTTTCACTCTGCGTAGCTGCGTACTGTATTCGCATCATATCTGCAACGTTTGCTGAAACGATTGATGCTCTGGGGTAAAAATAAAGAGATCTCTTTGGTTTTGGCAGAACACATGCAACAAGTAAAGCTGCTATTGATCCTCCAAAACTTAAGTAATTTAATTGGTAATAATTCATGACATCAGACGATATAAGTCCTTGAGCCACCGCCCCTGCCAAAAACTGGCCTATGTGTATAGCTGAATGTATGTATCCGGTGACCGCTTTGAAATTCTTCCTTTCCACATTCGAGTACATATAAGTTAAGTATGCGATTTCTGAAGACAAAGCCACAGATCTAACAATTTGACGAACCTGGCAAAGTTTTTAAATGAGTGAATACATATAAATTGGCGATGATATTTGCATTAAGTATAATGTTATTATAGTATATGGTATCATTTTCATTAAAAAGACAAAAAATTCAATATTCTTACCTCTGCGTTGGTGTCGTTGTCATAAGCCCAAATAGTTATGGCCCATGTGGCCACATGGGCAATTGCTCCAACAATGATAACTGGTTTGTAGCGCAGGAAATCGGTGATTAATAAGAAAATCATTAAACTTAGGAAACTCCCATATGTAGTTGAAGGCAGGACTTCATGAATCAACTAGGGGAATAAAAACAGTCTCGGAATTAATTTAATGAATGAATTATTAATTAACGCACAGTATTTATAATCAAGTAGTAATCATACTTGGTTTGCTGTAAAATTCCTGAATTCAATAGCATACTCAATGAAAAATGGTTCTGAAGGTCGAAATTCAATTAAAATTCCAAACGCGCCCAGTATCAACGCAGTCCATTGCCACTGCTCCATTTTAAGCAGTAGTGGCTTTTACTGAATAAATTATGAAAATGAAAACAACAGATTCCTCGGATGCTAATACGTATAGATTTATACTGTCATTTGCGATATTTTCTAATGATTAGCAGTAAAGGTAGAATTGTTGTTTGATATACAACTGTGCCTTAACTACTGCTAAAACCATCACGAAACAGAAGTCAGCATCCACAATTAAAGTTGCGTATGTATGACAGAGCCATAAAAGTAGCAAAGCGATAAAAGAGACTCTCAGGGAAAAGCTTAGTTTTTAGATAGTTTACGCAATCTTTTACAACGTGTCTAAATGAATTATGAACCCATCACTGATTAACCTTGACCAAAGACGACCGAAACATAGCTCATACTTTTTCATCTAATTACATATTGTCTTTCCATGCCTATATGCATTCACAAAATTATGAATGGGAAAAAATATTCCTTTGTCACTGTCTGTACCCGTCAGTCTGTGCCAGTACTTTAAGGAGATAAAATCCCTGCAGCTTAAAATTATTAATTACATCACTTGGCTCTTTTGGATTGCATTGTATTAAAGATAACCTAACATGCATGACCGATTTAGTAGAGTGTACTAATTAAGTATGCATTTCACTAAAATGACAAATAATTGAAACAGTAATTTACATAATTTATTGCATTGTTTGCATATAATAATCGTAATCCTACTTTGGCTGTCATTATCAAGTAGATTTGGTGTATTTATGGATTATCTTTTGCCCATATGCCTATACAAATGTTAATGTATACGTATTAGTAGTGTGTTCGAGCACTAAATACCAACGTGGTAGTTCGGATATTAGTCTAAGCTGTATACTCCGTACATTAATGAAAATAAAATAGATTATCTTAGCATTGACGTAAACACTGGCAACATGAACTACCTATGTATAATTACTAATTACTGCAAGTATGACGAGTTTTAACTTTTGACTTGTACACATACAGGTAAAGCAAAATGTTCAGTGTAAACAATAATTAATGAAAATAAGCATTAATGCACTCTACCCATTCCCATTCCACATTTCTGTATATAAGTACAAAACAAATGTTTAAAATAGGCATTTCCCTTTTCGGTAGCATTTTCCAGAAACCACTAAAACTAAAGTTCTAAATAGAATTTAAATAACTTATTTAACTCCATAGGCTCACCTTGTGTCCACGTATAACTGCGGACAAAATAAATAAGTCAAATCAAAAAATCAAAACGAATTGTGTAACTATTTTGCAAATTCTTGCGCCTGCGCTTAGAGTATGCCTATAATTAAGCTTACTGCAGAACGGACCTAAAAGAAGTATCCTTAAAGATCAGTGAAGACCCGCGAATTAGCAGTATCTCAATTAGTTGAGCTTAGAATATTTTGTTCACAAAAATAAAAATTGAAGAAAAATGGGCCATTCCAATGGAACGCGACCAAATCGCATAAAAATTCAACTGGGCAGAGTCATTGGAGAAGAAAGTACCTTTACTCTACACGAAGGATTGTATTTTGATAAAAACGAACCAACATCAAGCAAAAAAGTAGTAAGTTAAATTTGCGATACATTCAGAAAAAGGTTTATTATGGTATGGGTATCTTAATATTGTATACATTGTTCCTGAAGTATGTGAAAATGGGTAATTATTAACCAATTAATTTGTTTTTAGGCAGTCAAAGTGGAAAAAAAATCTTCCATCTCATCTCAATTGAAATACGAGTATAAAGTTTACAAAAAGTTGAAAAAAGTGGAAGGGTTCCTAAAACCAATCACGTAAACAAATAAAATGACATTTGCATCTTATTTTACTGTCAATGAACTTTATTTTACTGTACTATTCGTTTGCAATTTTTACGTAGGTACATCGAAAACGAGAGTACCAATTACTTGGTGATAGAACCTAAAGGACCGTCTCTGCAAGAATTATTTTTGTGCTGCAACAAGGTTTTTAGTTTAAAAACCGTTCTTTTGTTGGCTGATCAACTGTTAGCAATAATAGAAAGTGTCCATCAGCAAGCATTGATTCATCGGGATGTCAGTCCTGAAAATTTTCGAATAGAGCAAGGACGAAGCAACAAGGTACAAAAATTATACATCGCAAAGCCCCGCACCCCTTGCCTTGGCTTCCCCATTACGGCTATCGGCTATATGATTAAATCAGGAACTCATGTAGTATACTTTGATATCTTAGATATATCTGACAAACTTCGGATTCTCAAAAGAATATTTAGATTCTGAAGGAAATCATATTCCCAATCGCAAAGATAAAAAGGTCATAGGTGCCCTAAATTTTATTTCAATGAGGGGTACCCTCGGATTTGAACAAAGGTAAGTGAAGTACGTATACCTTGTTAATAAACCAAGGGGCATGTGCGGCCAATGTAGCCGCCGAACCGAAAGTAGCAGAACAAAAACATTTACATGACTGAAATCCCTATTTTCAATTTTTTACATATAATCCCTAATTATGTAATTATCCAGTGGTTCACTTACGCCACAATTTCTCCTGATTTCTCTAGAAAGAAGTCAAATTCTTCTTTATTGTAAAATTAAGTTTATTATTGCTCCTTTTATTTTTAAGCCGTTATTATTCTTATTATTATGATTCACAAAACCTCTAGTCAGTAAATCGTACTTGTAATATATCTATTCGTGTCATTGATGCTAACGTGTTTCTGTGGATCGGTAATGGTTATGTTTTGTTTGCAGTCGACGGGATGACCTAGAAGCTCTTGGCTACATGCTTGTTTATTTTCTCAAAGGGAAACTGCCGTGGCAAGACGTGCCTGATCATGTCCGGACAAACAGTAAAAAACTGCAAGAAATGGGACGAGTGAAAAAGGCCTTCAATTGTGAGAAGCTGTGTGAGGTATGGTATAAGCTAGTCACCGTTACCAATAACTGCAATAACCCTAGCCATCCACAATGTACTTGTAGATTACTCTATGACATTTTTCCGCAATATCTATCATTACTATCATTACGAATATGTCAATGGTTATTGACAACGGTGTAGAACGAAGTAAAATGTATACTGTATAGTGATGAATGAATGCGTAAGACAACTGAATGACATCTGCTTTTAGGGAATACCGCTTGAATTCAGGGAGTATATGAATTACTGTCGACAACTAGATTTCGAAGAAACACCCAACTACAATTATCTGAAACAATTATTTCGAGTACTTTTTCGAGTTCAAAATTATGAAAAAAATGAATACGACTGGGACAACCTTACAGATGTTGATTAAAGTCCAACATGAAAATAGAAAATACTCAAGGGGTTTATCCATGTGTACCCAAATGTAAATACCTAATATCTAATACACTTGTTAAAGTAAGTGCTGATAATACTAATATTAATAATTATTTAGCGTCTAAATATGATTTCATAAAATAATTTGTATTTTTAATTCAGAAAATCTTCATTTATTGACATCTAAAAAAATAACTCATTCACGAATGTTTGGCAAACAGTAAAATCTTATTATTTGCCGGCATGTCTACAGACTTGAGAAACTTTAATTTGTGGGACACTCCTAAAGCAATCAAATCTCTTAAGTCTCGGACACCCCATTCCGGATTCTGTTGCTTTAATCCCGCGTCAAAATTGACATTGCTCTGTGGTGTAAGTACTCCATCAACAGCATAGGGTCCGTACGTTATCAAAAGTCCATTCTCCTTAAGACATTTTTCGGCAAAAGCGAATAAGCCCAAAGTGACTCTCCATGGGCTAATATGAATCATATTTGCGCAATAAATTGCATCAAAGTTTTCTTGAAATCCATTTGGAATGTCACATTTTGACACGTCTAATTCGATGGGCTTCTTCACATTTTTTAGTTGATTAGTGTCAATAAAGGTTTGAATGCTTTCTAAACATCTATGATCAATTTCAGTTGGTTGCCATTGTATTGAAGGGAAGTGTTTTGCAAAATATGATATATGCTGTCCAGTTCCACTGGCTACTTCCAAGACTTGTATTTGTGGATTTTTCGGAAAGGTTTCTTGTAGAACATTTAAAATCGCATCCTTATTTCTTTCTGCTGCTGGTGCGTGAATCATTGTATAGCAAAGTTTTGTAGCTCTTCCCAGTTTTTCTAAAAGTCTTGTATGTATTGGAACAATGGACATGAATCGTCTTGGAACGGCCTCCTCTGAAAAGTAAAAAATCCATCTTTCAGACTTTATCGATTGAATCGTGGATGCTTGATTTATTTGTGCTTAACTATATAGTAGTATAAAATTATGGTGCGCACTGCTACCCTGAAAGAAGGTTTTAATAAACTACGATAATTATAAGTACATGGTATATTTCAGGTTTGTAATCCAATAATTAAGATTTCTCACTCCTCATCTGTCGTAACTATTACGATATATTATGTGGATATCTCGCTTTTTATAATATATATAGTGGATTTTCGGGCTTTCGTATTCTTTGGGTCTCTCTGGCCCTCAATTATTAAATGTGATGAGTAGTGTTGCTTAAATTTTTACATACTTATTACAAACCCAGAATGTACCCTTCAGTTAAGGAATTGCAAATTACAACCTTTTGTTATGCAAGCGTTAATTAAGTATAAATAAGACCTTCAATTTATATACTGAATTACTGCCTATCAGTACTTAGAATTTAAATTTTCAGATGTTTAAAAGTTTTTGTTTTTACTTAACGATTACGTGGTGTGGTGCAGTCTGGTGCGACGTTCTTTCTTGAAGTACAAAATATTTGTTTTCGCAAAAAATACAGCAAAAACAATAAATTCTAATAAGACAGTTTACAATCTTGAGAAGTTATTGTTATTAATTTAGGAGATGTTCCCATAATTTTTCAAGTATATCTACTCTCATGCATGTAATCTACGCTGCTCACATTTGAGTGTCCGTCACCGAGTGTGCTGAAGCCACAAACCGCGAACGTAGTCCAGCATTCAAAACTATATCACTAACTAATCTTACTAATCTACTAATACAGTGCTTGAAAGTCAACAAATGGGCCGGTAGAAATGTCAAAGTAAAGTTCCAATTCCTAAGTAATATTGCATTGACTTGACATTTTATAAAATCAAAGTCTACATTAGACTTCAAGCTTTCTCAGAAATATAAACGTGGATAACTTTCTTTTCTTGGACTGAAAAATGTGCGAACTAAACCAAAAAACCGTATTTCTCCTGGATCATAGCCTACATATGAAAGAACCTAGTGGACTTTCAATTGAGATTGACACTGGTAATCGGTCGAGAATGCAACAGCACAATACAATGGGATTCTTTCCTTTTATTCCTCCAGTAATGAAAACTATGTGGACCCATATCATTGAGACCACTCTAGAATACGCCAGAATCATCTGGGATATTTTTTCTGAAGAAAGGCTGCTACGGATAGTATTGAGTGACCCTCAAAATGCCTATGCAATAAATACGTGGGAAGCTTCTAACCAAAATATGACTTTTGTAAATATATAACTAAATATGATAATAACAAATTGTTTTGTTAATTTAAAGTGGTAATAAGTATTAATATTAATGTATTTTACATTATGAATTGATAGTTAAGCCAAGCCTTAGCAGCGGCTGGACCACCAGTTAAAGCAATGGGCTCAATACCATTGGGAATCAAAATTGCCATTGAAGCTTTATCTCAACCTTCAGAATCCCAAAAAGATTTTATGAATGCTAAGAAATCATCCTATCAAGTAAGTAACATCACTAACCAAATTATGTTCAGAATGCCGAATAAGTGGCTACAAGTGGTCTTATGCTCCATATTCAGCCACAAGCAAACATTTTTATAACAATGTCTTTAATGAAAGTCGAATTGTTAACGAATTTTGTTGTATTTATTAGGTCATAAATCGAGGTCGTGTTGTATGCATAACATCTTGTACGATTGACTCAGATCTGGAGGATTTTTTCCTTTCTACTTTGATGCAGCACAATCGTATTGCGGCGGCATCTGATCAGTAAGTTTCCATAATATAGTTTCTTATTTCCAAAATGTTTTAATTGGATTTATTAATACAGCTTGCTCCCCATCCACGAATGTGAATTCGTCTTGATATCTATTCACCCAATGGGAAAAGAACGTTTAGCTCGTGTTCTTTCAAGACCGCTTCATGATGTAAGATATCATTGTAAAAATAATTTTGGATATACTACTTTATTATTGCTATTTCCATTATTCCATTTCTTGGCTACATCAATATCAAATATTTAATTTTGTAAATATTTTTTACCATTTCTTTCTTATAGCTTTCAAGTATTTTAAGATCGGAAGTGTATGTTGTAACTCCAGATAAAATATGTGACAAACTCGTCGAATTGTAAGCATAATCTACTTCTTTCAGCGTATGGTAACATTAAAATATTCACCTATTTATTCCATCAATACTTAATATTTTTCTATTGGCAGATGTACAAGGCATCATAATTTGGTTACGACAACTGTGACTGGTATTCCAATGAAAGAAGAACAAAATTCCACTTCCTCTTCAAATTATGACGTACATCTGCATCATCCAAAAATGCCTACTTGTAAGTTCTTTTGAAATGCTAATACTATTATGTTAATAATTTACTACTTCACAAAATTATTAATTTCAATGATACTCTATTCTTGAATTTCATAAAGACCTATTTTCAAATTGCACATATATTTGCAGTTGTATGTAGTATATGTAACTTTTTATTTGTATTTACATAGGCTCAGAATCCAGTGTTCTCAAATGGTCAACACCCACTGCTCCAAAAGGCGCTGGTCTGGGGACAGTTCATCCGTGCAATTCGGCCAGTAGAATAACTCCTGTTGATGTGAATAGGTAACATTCGTGTGCTATGTATTACAATTACACTTAATATATATTACATAGACAATTATTACAATATTTCGCAATATTACAATATACAAATCATCCCCATTCTCATATTTTTCATATTTCCTTAACATTTTAAACTGTATAGAATGATAGAAATAGAGTAAATATTCCATGTCCATGCAACAGTAATAATTATAATATCAGTAAAACAATTTTATTTGGTAACATAGAAAATACATGGAAATGACATTAATTAATTTGATTTTAACACAATAAATTGCACTTTTAAATTGCAGTTTTGCTATTGATATTCTGTTTATTTCAGCCGTCCATCCACTTGCCTTAGTAATTTTGTCGTCAGCGGTCGTTCTGTGTGGCTGGAATCTCCTAAGAAAAGTAATCGACATTTTTTATTAGGTCTTACTAAAAGTTATTCAACAACTGAACAGTATTTTACATTTACTATTATTAATGCAGCTAAAACAACTTCACATGTTCTTACTTCCCATGGTGGGGAAATGTGGATGCACATAATGGAAACAGCACGTAATATTCTAGAAGATCCTCCGTCAATTTCAGAAGGAATTGGTGGCCGTGTAACTGACTATCGGATTCCGGTACATTTTTCTCATTTACCAATGTACAATTCAATATTTTGTGTATGTAAATAATTTTAAAATTGTCTCACAGGATTTCGTTGCTTTTATGAAATTAAATATGCTAGTCCCTTATACACCAAGCACCGATGCCGCTGCAGCTTCGAATTCTCAAAATCGCCGTTGTAGTTTAGATGATAATTCCAAGATACCTTTGGAGATGGCCAAAGCACGGTTAATAAGGAAGACTTCGTTTTGGCCAATGACCATTGGTGGATCTGTCTTGTTCCCAATGCAAGCTGTAAGACGTTCTCTTATTTGTAAATTAAAATTAATCTAGTATTGCAGTTTTAAGTTCTTGTCAGATCAATATATTCGAATAATTGCTTAAATTACTTCTACCTGCTATTTTTATTGACGTGAATTAGTTTTGCCAAAGTTTATGATTTGACGATTAACATTTTAGATATATATCATGTGCTAGTGCTACGTTGCAACTGATTTTACATCCACTGTTTTTCTATGTAATTTCTTGTGTACTCCTAGTACTCTATCATTGACCATTGAGTGTACTAAAATTGATGTAGACATATCCAAACTTCTACAACTTGAGTTTATGAAATCTTTTAGCACCTTGAAAGTCTGCTAAGACTGCTGCCAAAGGACATTCTAACGGAACCTGATATCCACGAGTGTGACAAAGTAATCTGGACTTTAATGGGTTTTGAGGCCCGTGGAGAACCTCCACCACTTCCTTCCGTGCATAGCAAAAAAGGAGGTAAAAGGTATGTTTATAGCCGGTTTTCATAACGGTTATTTATATAATTTATAAGTACATTAGTTTTTAAGATGTTGAATTAATATTTAATGGCATAATATTGACATGCAATGCTAAATATGATTAATGTGTAATGTGTACTATAGAGATGAACAATGGAAAGCCGTTTATACAGAATTGGAGACCTACATGCGTTCTAATCTTAATTCTGAAAATCACAAAAAAGTTTTGGATTGCTTTCTCGAAAGTCGTCGACGTGATGACAAAGTTCTAAATAAAGATGACACAAAAACTAAATTAAAAGATACAAGTCTTTCGTCTGCCATGGGGGAATTAGCCAGGTAAATGTAGTAAATGACAAATCTTTGGAAAGCTTTAGATAGTTCTATTGTGCGATAAACAGATGTTTATATTTCTTAATATATATTAATTTCGACTTTTCGCTGTTTATTTCAGTTTAATTAATCCCAGTGTTGCCTCTGACTCTCCTATGTCACCACCTCCTTCAATAACTGAACCCACTGACCAAGTAGATGCAAAGAAACCGGCTGCGGGTAAAGTTAATCTACTTACACTGTGGTTGCAAAGAACGGAAAAGAGTGACTTGAGAACGTTACCAGTCAATGGGGCTAAGCTTTATGCACAGCTGGAGGAGAAAGAAAAAGAAAAGCAAGCCAAGCTGCAGGCATCGTCATCAACATAGCAAATTATGTTCTTATTTCCTCTAACAAGTAGACAATTCTTTCACGATCGAAATATTGAGTAATATGTAAGTAATTTTTTTATCATTGTACGTTTAGAATAGAATTTAGAAAATATTTACTGTGTAATTATATTTATAAATTATATATTCTTAATAAATGAGAAGGTAATAATTAATTGTTCCAAGGAATCGATATATCATAAATTTGACAGTGGACATTTTGAATTGAGCTTGACTACGATTATACAGTTGTGATTGAGTTTAAGGTTTAAAGTGCAAATCCAAAGTCTTTAATAAGACAGCCTGCACAGGTAGGGACTGATACATTCTTTGTCCTAGATTTGTCGAGATTGCTTCTTTTATTACTTGTAAAAGTTCCTTTCTACCATCCAGTTCTTGTAGGTATTTGGGTCATGTTTCAAAACAGTCAATTTAACTGCTACCACCGCAGAAAATGTGTAGGACACTAAATAATGAACATTATTTTTTATATTTAGTAAAAATAAGTATTAAAACTATTACATATTAGTATTTGCAAATTTGTCTTCTTACATTTCAAAATTCTATTTAGGAATTTACTAATAAGTTGGAAATGCAAATACAATTGAGAATTTAAAATATAAATGTTTTTAAATCCCAACAATATCCCGAAAAAATTTAAATGTAATACACTAACAAAATCGCGATTACCAAAATCTCATGTTTTGCATTTTCTGAAGCCCTAAAACACGTTAAATAATTAAATTACCTCATATCCTTTTGGATTTGCTGCAAGGTACTTTTGGTGATACGCTTCAGCATCCATAAATGGGCCCGTTGCAACAATTTCGGTTACAATCGTTTTACCCTGAAAATGTTCAGCTTGAACTTTTTTAGTTACTTCCTGGGCAATTTCTTTTTGCTGATCGGAATGGTAGAATATTGCTGAGCGGTATTGCGTACCTCTGTCAGGTCCCTGGGCATTTATGGTGGTCGGATCTACATTTATTTGTTTTGTAAATCAGTATTCCAAAAGAAATGCTTACTATTACTAATTGAATTGCAGTAAAATAATTGACGATATTTCCCTTTACCATGCATTCTGTAGAAGAATTCCACCAGTGCACCATAGGTAACTTTAGTGGGGTCAAATTTTATTTCAATAGCTTCTGCGTGACCTGTCTTGCCAGAGCATACCTTAAATGAGGGTATTACATCAGATTTGCAATAAAACCTGAAGTAAAATATTGAGATTCGGTACTTTGTATTAACTAATCGAGATTCAACGTACCTGATGATAATTAGGATTAGAATCAGTGCCACCAACGAAACCAACTTTCGTAGAAATTATTCCCTTGTTTTTGAAATGTTTGTCGAACATTTTTTGCACACCCCTGTCATGTGAAATAAAAGGTCTCATAAAAACGCAGTCGTAGTATGATAATTATCATCACAATTTACTAGTGATTAGAGGTACCAAAAAGCCTAAATTGTGTATCAGTATTTATTTAAATATTTGAAATATTGCAATAATGAAAAATTACTGAATTCTTGTATACTGCAATAGCGAAATGTGAATAACATATTAACTTGTATATATATTTTGCGTTGGAAAAATATTGACATCAAAATAAATTATTACCAAAAGCAGCCAGCTGCAAATGTGGCAGTCTCCGCTGATGACATTGTGGAGTTCAATCGCTGGTTTGTTTGAGAGACAGAATTCGGTTTATTTCTGTAGACATTGTTATTTGAGGTTATTTTTTTAAGTTTGTATAATTTGTAAAGTAATTTCAAACATTTACTTGTTCATAGTCTGTCCCATGTTTTCCCTGAAAACCCCTGAAAAGGGTAAAATTTTGATGTTGACTCCCACTACGCTGATTTACTATTTTTTTGAATTTACTGATGAATTTTTCTATCCCTGCCCTTTTAACTTATGGTCTTCTTGCCCTCCTTTTGATGTAAACATTAGTAACTATGCTGACTATACTGATGTATTTACTAATAAAAATTTACCTGTATTGATGAATACTTCGAAACACTACTATTTAATCATAAACTGGAGGAAACTGGAGGAAAAAGGTATGTTTGTAGCCAGTCTATAAATAAGTAGATTAGTTTTTAAGATAGTGCAGTTTGTGTACTATATTGGCAAGCAATTTATTCTAAATATGATTGATGTGTACAACAGAGATGAACAAAGGAAAGCCGTGCATACAGAATTGGAGACCTACTATGTTCTAATCTTAATTCTGAAAATCACAAGAAAGTTTTGGATTGCTTTCTCGAAAGTTGTCGATGCGTTGACAAAGTTGTAAATAAAGATGACACAAAAACTAAGTTAAAAGATACAAGTCTTTCGTCTGCAATGGGGGAATTACCCAGGTAAATGACACGACAAATTTTTGGAAAGTTTTAGGTAGTTCTATTGTAAGATAAACAGATGTTTAATTGTCCCCATATATATTAATTTCGAGTTTTCGTTGTTTATTTCAGTTTAATTAATCCCAGTGTTGCCTCTGACTCTCCTATGCCACCACCTCCTTCAAATAGCTGAACCCACTGACCAAGTATAATCAAAGAAACCGGCTCCGGGTAAAGTTAACTTACTACACTGTGGTTGCAAGATTGAGGAGAAAGAAAAAGACAAGACAAACCACATGCCTCGACATCAGCGTAATGGGATATTATGTTAGTATTTACTCCAACAAGCAGAAAATTCTTTCACGATCGAAGTACTGAATAATATGTAAGTTAATATTTTTATTGTACGTTTAGAATTTAGAAAATATTTATTGTGTAATTATATATATATTACTATTAAAAGTGAAAGTAATAATTGTTCCAAGGAATCGATATATCATAAACTTGGTAGTTGACATATTTTGAATTGAGCTTGACTAAGATTATACAGCTTTGATTGAGTTTAGGTTATAAAATGCAAGTGTAAACTTTTTAACAAGTCTGCCTGCAAAGGTACGGATGCATTCTTTATTCTAGATTTGTCGAGACTGCTTCTTTTATTACCGGTAAAAGTTTCTTTCTCTCTGCCATCCCCTTCTTGTAGGTATTTGGGTCATATTCAGTTGTCGTTGTTGCCAAACAGTCACGTCAACTGTTACCACCGCAGAAAATGCGTAGGACACTAAATAATACATTATTTATTAATATAGTAGAAATAAGTGTTGAAACTATTACATTTGTCTTACATTTGGAAATGCAAATACAATTGAGAATTTAAACTAATTTTTTTATCCCCACGATATCCCGAAAAAATTGTAAATGTATTATACTAATACAACCGCGATTCCCAAAATCTCAACATTTGCACTTTCTGAAACACTAAAATATGATAAATAATTAAATTACCTCATATCCATGTGGATTTACTTCAAGGTACTTTTGGTGATACGCTTCAGCATCTGTAAATGGGCCCGTTGCAACAATTTCGGTTACAATCGGTTTACCCTTAAAATGTTCAGCTTGAACTTTTTTAGTTACTTCCTGAGCAATTTCTTTTTGCTGATCGGAATGGTAGAATATTGCTGAGCGGTATTGCGTACCCTTGTCAGGTCCTTGGGCATTTATGGTGGTTGGATCTACATTAATTTCAATTTATTTGTATTATAAATAGTATTCTACAAGAAGTGCTAACAGTAATTACTAATTGCAATTAAATAATTGCCGAAATTTCCCTTTACCATGCATTCTGTAGAAGAATTCCACCAATGCACCGTAGGTAACTTTAGTGGGGTCAAATTGTATTTCTAGAGCTTCTGCATGACCTGTCTTGCCAGTGCACACCTTAAAAATAAAAGATATTATAGTACACCAGATTTGCAAAGAACTGAATTCAAAGAGTGAAATTCGGTACATAGCATTAACTAAGCGAGATTCAACGTACCTGTTTGTAATTAGGATTGGCATCAGTACCACCAATGTAACCAACTTTCGAAGAAATTATCCCCTTGTTTTTGTAATGTTTGTCGAAGACTTTTTGTACACCCCTGTCATATGAAATAAACGTCTCATAAAAATGCATTCGTAATTTGGCAATTATGTCATAATTGTACGTTTCCAAAATGCGTAAATTGTGTATCAGCATTTATTTAAATATTTAAAATATTACAATAATGAAAAAGTACTAAATTTCTTGTTTACTTATGTTTTTCTTTGAAAAAATATTGAAATCAGAAAAATAAATTACTACCAAAAGCATCCAGCTGCGAATGTTGCCGTCTCAGCTGATGACATTGTGGAATACAATCGCTGGGTTGTTTGAGAGACAGAATTAGCAGTGGCTGAGACTAATATCCAGTTGGTAGACCAAAGGATTGTTAATTTGAGAAGGTTGTTAAATCGAATGAGCATTTAGATATTCAATGGGGTTGCCAATTTAATTTTCGGTTTATTGCTGCAGATTTCCAAGTTGATTTTTACCTTTATGTGGTGTAATATTAGACTCTTGCTTAATGGAAAGAGAAGTCATATAGGTACTTTTTTATGTTTTTAGAAGTGAGGTCATGTCGTTAAAAATACTGATAATAACTGTTATATAAAGACAGTGATAAATACAATATCGTTATGCAAGAGTGTTACGTAAAACTTATTTAGGTCTCACTCAGGGTGCGGGTGAATGTATTATATAAGCAGAAATCTGCAGTACAGAGTGCAACATATAGACACATGTGATTTCTATTCTATATTACAGTTTAACGTAAGTGCATTTGTACAATGATACCATATACCTATATTGCATTGGTATGGTTAGAATGAATGGTAGATAGAATACATAGTGCAAATACTTGTAAAGGATGGCCATTACTTGCAAAGTGATAGTGTTTGCAAAACAAGTGTAACGCTTTTGAATGGTTAACTAAGTATACTATAGTATTAAGCATTTAATTAAAACTGTGTAAAGAACATAGCATTGTATTTTAAGCAGCAGTAATTAGTACTAAAACAAATGGTTTGGTGGTCTTATAGGTCCAGAAGCATTTTATTTTAATTTTGGAATGGAATTAGCTAAGTTAGTTTGGCACATGTTTATTTTCAATTATGTTTGATATCTCAAGATTTTTACATATTCAAGAATATTTTTATATTGATGAATACTTCGGAACGGAACAGAAAACAAAATATTTTTTAATGCGACCTGCAACATTAGTACCATTTAAAGATAAACAGGGAACATTGTACACTTATAAAGTTATAAAGCATAAGACAAAAAAGAAACAAACTGAAATACAAAATAATACCTAAGATACCTCACTATAATAACTATATACATACAAATACAAAGTATAGTTTATTAGTTTCATGAATTCATGAATGTTAGATTTAGTTAGGCACAACATTTATACAATCCTCCTTTCCTTTATAAAATCCTAGACAAAGAGTAATATGAGTACTATAATTGTAAATTGTAATTGAAGCTAATCATCTGATTAATTTCCAACCCAGACATTCGGACCCAGACATTATTTATTCTACAAATAAAGTAGAAATAACTTCAGGAAGGGTGAACTTTGTAAAATACAGAGAAAAGCGGTGCCGTATACATATATTTTTAACGACATAAAGGAAAGTATTGTAGTTGATTAAATATTTGGAAGACGTACTTGCAAAATATGTACAGTAGATAAATGACTAGATTGATAAGTATGTATTCAATGGCATATCTGTTGTTGACCATTAAAATTCCAGGAGCACATTGTGTTTCAAAACGGTCAGAAAATAATAAGATTATAATAATGATTAGATCCCTTCAAAGTGACTACGGTAGAATTTGTAGTGGTTGCCCCTTTAGAGCATATAGGCAACATCTAGGTATATTCCTTCATGATTTTAATGTGATTCCACAGAGGTATTTGTCAATTTTTGTCAATGATTCTGGAGCATTTTACAATAATTAGAATTATTTTAAACATAGTTATGCAGCATAGCCACCAGCACTTTTCCATGGCGCTTCTTGCTGCTGTTTCTCATCCCATTCCGCCGCTTGTTGACTTTGACTCTCTACTTGCTTCCAATGCTCTAAAATCATATGTGACCCTTTCTGACCAATCATCATTGAAGCTGCTTGTGTATTTGTCACTATTAAGACGGGCATTATCGATGCATCTGTCAAAAAATAAAATTGGATTTAAATTCAAGTTCCCGAAGAATTAATCATGGCATGAATGAAATTGTTTGAATTTTCAGACCTATAACTCTCAGATTTTTTACTCCTCGCACTCTTAACTCAGAGTCTACTACAGCCCAAGGTGATCCTTTTGGTCCCATTGAAGCGGTCCCACAGGGGTCTTTTCAAAAAAAACCAATAAATTAATATAAAAGACAGAATGAATTAGTTTTCCTGTAAATGTACTCCACTTACGATGAATGGTGACAGTGTATCTACGGATATAGCAAATCCAATACTCATGAGAACGGAATGGGAGATGTTCGCACCCAGGAAGAGGAACATCTGTGAATCTGGCATTAATATTTTGGAATGTAGTTGTATTTTCAACAAGCTGCAATGCAGCTAACGTTCCTTCTAACATAACTTGAATATCCACATCATCAGGGTCATTCATGTAATTCGGATCAATAAGAAGTTCGTCATAAGGACTAGAACCACCCAAACGGATATCTCCTCGGGCGACAGGACGAGCTCCAGAAATGGCAATCATAAACGATTCTTTTCCAATGGCATTTGCGTAGTACTTTCGTAGTTCATCTACTTTAATATTGAAGGCTTTGGCAAAATTTTCTGGAAATGTCTTGTGAACAGAAAATCCGAAAAGGTAGAACTGGATATCGGGCCAATCTCCCTCACCACGTGCTTTGGCAACAGACGATGTAAAGACAGCTGAAGCGTGAGCTCCTGCAGATGATAACTTTCCTCTCCCTCCGGTAAACCATTGAGCGAACGCTCTAGGATTTACATCACGGTCAAGGAATACCGTTTTAGGAGGATCAACGAAAATCGGGTTCAAATATACCGCTGAAAAAGTTAATTTTACAGTAAATTTTAAACTACAAATGCGAATCAGTGAATCAGTCTATATAATCCAATGAAGACAACTTATTGTTAGTTGCAGATTACCTGTATGATCCTGCAGATTTTTTCCAACTGGCAAATCGTGTTTGCAAGGTATCTGGAATTAATAGAAATTTTTGGTTATTGATTTATACAATCTGGAAAACGAATTATTATTATTATTCTTCACTTACTCCTAATTCTTCTAAATGCTCTCTTGGCCCAACTCCTGATAACATGAGCAATTTTGGGGAAGTAACAGCTCCAGCAGAAACAATGACTTCTTTGGTTGCAATGGCAGTATATGTTTTCCCATAACGATCGTAAACGACACCATAGACTTCGTCATTTGTATCACGGAACAAAATCTGGATATTTATTAGGGATCCAAATGTATATAGATATTATCACACGCTATACAAACATTGGTTACATGTATAATAGTGACAATTTTTAAAAACTTACCTTATTGACTTGGGCATATTTTCTGATTGTTAAAGTCTTTCGTTTTCTTGCTGTTTGGATAAATGCTCTATAAGGAGCATCACGCACACCATTTCTAGTAGTGTGAAAAAGCTTGAAAAATCCCTCTGTATGAGGAGCATTTATGTCAATCTCTGGATAACCAAACTCCTGCCCAGCTTTCACGAATTCACTTTTGAGATTTAAAAAAATAAAACGTTATGAATGTTGGGTATTGAAACTGAAGCTCACTGCATAAATCTCTCATTGAATCTAAATATGTATAAGTGTAAGTTTACAAAACGACATACTCTGCTAATCCTGTGTAATGTGGTAGTTCTACAGCCAAGTCGCCCTCAAATCCGTGATATTCAGCTAAAATATGGTTGTAACTTGTAAATTACATAGTTTGTTACGAGTACATTATCCATACTATTAATACTAATTAACGACATAGCTGCAATGAAATGAAAATGAGTATTTTTCTTACGATCTCCTTTAGGATCTCCATATTTTTCCAAAGCTTTGAAGTGCGGAGTAACACCTTCATAACTACATAATAATAGTTTCTTAAAATATGATCCCGAGTGTATAGAAACTAACAGACATATTTTGTGAAATAGAAATTAAATACCTCCAGCTTGGATCTCCTGTAATTTTCGCCCAGTTATCGTAGTCCTTAGGATTTCCTCGGAGATAGAGCATAAAATTTATATTTCCAGTCCCTCCTAGGAAATAAAAAATGTAAAAGTATGTGAATCATAATTACTATTTGTGTATCAAATAAATCGATTGAGGAAAGTCAAGTAAACATAGAGCTTACCTAAACTCTTTCCTGTCGACCAACTCGATTGCTTTAGATATTAAATACAAACAAATAAATTAGCGACAAATATCCACTAGGAAATACTTATTCTATTCTAGCTATAGATTAACAAACCCTTTGTCAATGTGGCGACAAGTATGAGATAGTGAAGCTACATATTAAATAAATTAACTTGCCCACCTGATTAACTGAGTTAAGGTTAGCCCCTGTTTGTGGAACCGTTCTGTGCATCCAGTCAGTTTCCGGATAATTAACCATAAATACACCAAAACCTGGAATAGCTTGCAACGGATGAGGCTCACCTCCGGCTTTAATCATAGATAGAACGCAAAAATTCTTAGTTTAAGCATGACAGAAAGGAATGCATAGGTAGTGGTAATTATTAAACAGTCAAAAGTTTACATAGGTACAATACAAATATTTTATCATTTAATACTGTTAAATACAAATACCTTCCAAAAGGAGAACATTGTAATGATTTGACAGTCTATTCGCAACGACAGCTCCAGCACAACCCGATCCAACTGTAGGTCATAGTGATTCAATTGTATAATAATACCATTAAAACTTTTCATAATAAATTCGTTCCCAGTTTGTCACATTTCATGGTGACGTTCACAGCCCAAAGACACCCAAAGCATAATATTTTAGCTTTTAGAATCCTTCGTCATTATTATTCTTCGTGGGACTCATTAACCTTAAAAATCTTATAAGTCCCTTAATTTACATTATGTACTCTGTACATATGAGTATATCAGAAACAACCTTTCCCCTACTCTAATAACTCGAGAACTAACTGAAAACCTACTATGACAAAAATGTACTTCATAATGGTTCTACAAAAAATAGTTTTTACTACTCGATGTATTACGCAATTAATCGCAACATACGGTAGCAACGCATTAGTAAGCTTGTCTTAAAATTTGCGGTTGAAAATTGAAGCACCAAATAACGAAATAGCGTCTCAATGATTAGTTTAAGGATATTCTTCCCCTGACTTTTATTGCTGTCTGTAAGTCACAGGCAATTCGAAATCAATTTGTAAGCTATAAAAACAATTTATACAAAATAAACACTTACAAGTGGTATTCTCTTTGTAAATCTTTATTTTATGGTTTACAATTTATCTGAAGGGATAAATTTAAGGTACATTCATGATATGATTGCAAACATATTTACAATTTCCTGAGTACGAATATCATGTTTTTTAGTTTATCATGTTCATGATTATGTGGTAAGTCCTACCTACACCTGCATAATATAATATGCTCTAATTGTTTTTCAAAAGCATGAATTTACAATGGGCTCCTTTACCTCAAACATCATTTAGTGTTGAAAACTCTTTTTCGAGCTGATTGTGAGGTTGAATCAGTTTACCATTTACGTCGTGTTTAGGATACTTATACATCTCAATTTACGAGAACCTTACTTATCGAGTTATGAACATGAAAAATATTTAAGCACAACTTGGTAGATTTCCTTACCTACAATGAAATCAAACACTTCGTCAGTTCTGGAGGGATTGAATTTAGCATCGTGTGCCATATCCGCACTTTGCCATACTGCCAAAAATAGCGGAATTGCACTTAGCGTGTGATACAGAATCGGCACGAAAACCGCTGCAGTCGCACTTGTCGTTAACATGCGAACAAAATTTATCGGAAATAGCAGTTTGTGTCCCATGATGATCTTGGGTGTTTGTCAATACACTTTTTTCGTATGAGAACTTTAAGATCAGTAAACTTCCTCAATAAAGGAAATAAAATGGTTGAAAACCAATAAAAGGTTAAAAGGTAATAAAATGTGTTTAATTGAGTTTTGATGACTAAGACAATACTAATGACACAACCTGGTTCAACCTTTATGGTTTGACCATCGTCGTTGCCACTACTTTTCTCTTCTCAATCTCGATTGTAAATGAAATGTTCATTTTACCGATGTCTGAGTTCAAGACTTTGATTTTTATTTAGTTGATCTATAAGTACGTTGACGTTACACTTAAAAGTAGATGCCAGAATCGTTTCCTTGATTCAGGTGCATAGATTATATAATTGTGAATACATATTTACATACATACAAGCAATTACGGTGCTATTAATTATACGGACAAGTTAAGTACAAGTCAAACTGCATTATGTATGGTTATTCTTTACATAACTTCCTGTAAGGGCAATGTAGTGAAAGTATCTAGTTGTTGTTGAATAATATGCTTTTACTATATAAGCTACCGCTATTTTCGATGCAGCATTTACCTAACTTAACTGCAATTGCGATGTAACTATCAGGTAGAGTTGGGATCTTATTATTTGTTATATTTTCAGATAAGGACGTCATTGGACTTTGGACTATAAAAGCGAAGCTAGAAAGAAAAAAACTCATCGTAAATAGGAAAGGTACAAAATGCATGCATAATAGGAACTGTTTATCATTTTTATGGCATTAAATTCCACAATTGTTGTTTATTCGGTATAAAACATGGGTTCAATTAATTTCATGCTATGTAGAAACTGGCGTATTGGAAAACTGAAGCTCCAGACTAAAAAATAATCCTCTCAACTAACATAAATTTGGAATGCATGTAAGAGAATAGAGAATATTTGTAAAATTGATAAAATCATCCATCAATTCATTTCATTCTGAAGAGGAATACATGCAAATGTAATATGACGGTTTCTTGACTGAGTCTCAGCTCTACTTAAAATATTTCATATTCATAAGGTTTCAATAAATTCATGTGTACTCTATAGATATCTTCACTAAATACTACACACTACAACATTCTTCGCTTATCACTTCACCTTATACTTTATCTGTAGACGCTGCTATTACAATGGAATTGTTGGGGAACATGATAACTTGACGAACTGGGTATAGATTTAGAGATACAATTTGTTATTTATTAATCGGATGGTCAGTGTACTTTGCTGTACTACCGCACTACATTACTTATGCTACACGTCTGCAATTTTGGAGAGTAGAATGGGCAACATAGAATTATCTTTAATGTTGGTATACCTACCTACTCAACTTACTGACAATGAGTGTCCGGTCACGTATTTTGCACAGTACAGTAGAAAAATCACTTTTTTTGGTGGTTGATGAATAAGTGAAGGGTCTCCTAATGCTTGCCTTTACGCAACAGTTGCACTTCCTAACTTGTTTATTGCAAAGAGAAACATAAGAACATTTACCTATACAATATAGCGTTGTACCCAACTTTTGTTGACATCCCCCAGAAGAATATAATCTTATTATTTATATGAACAAATCAATTTATAACAATCATGATTACTAATGCTTACGACTTATAAAGTTCAATCACTGCATAAGTCACACCTTTTGCATACCTAAGTGATGTAATGACAGCAGAGTGTAGGTCAGCTTTTCAAATCGCTAGTTCCTGCTTAGGTATGCTTTTTTTGTACATGTTTACTTATTTTGCAATGTTTTGAATTTACTGTGTGGTCGACAGTAGTGTAATCAGTAATCAGATCAAATTCGTGAAGTGACTATTTCAACATAGTAAATTATGTGGGTTTTGCTTGATATTTTTATTCCATGTGGTTTATAATTTTCAGAAAAGTAGTCTCCATCTAAACAGCAAAGCGCTTAACTATTCGGACATTCCTTCAGGTATTTGTTGCTGTCTAGCAAAACTGACCTTATTGAAGAAATCTAGGTAACCTATAATCTATTTGTCATTATTTTGCATATTAAGCATTAAAAATCCTCCCTGATAAACTTTGGCTATTTAAAATCAGAAGACAATTGGGCGTATATTTAAGGTGTACGTATGTTTACTTTTTCTGACAGTGCTTCACAGTCGGTAATTATTTAGAATTTAGTTCATTGCGACTAGTCGTCCATAAAAATTGATAGGTCACACGCGCGGCGCGTGTACTCCTTATGCAGGCGAATTCTAGTCTTCTAGTTGTTCCTGGATCATTGTCTTTTGCTTTGATAAAAGGCTTGTATGTACAATAGCACAATTTGTAATTAGATAAGACAAGACCGCATTTGGTCATGTCTATTATTGAAGGTTTTTGAACATTGAGTATCTTGTACCATATAAATGTATAGTAGAATGTAGACAGACATATATGGGCCAATAATAAAAAGAGTGGCACAATCTTTAATAAATTGAGAAGCTCATTCATACTCAGAAAACTCGTTTGAATAAAAGCAAGAAATTAATGAATAAAATATCAAAGCAGACGAAGATGTACTTTACATATGGTCAGTGTGTTTGTCTACGTCTATGGTGCATTCAACTCCAAGATTCACATTTTATATTCATGTTTTTTCTAAAAGTAGGAAGAAACAACTAAACGTACTGCCAATTTTCTACTATCATTGGTGATTGCATAAAATTGAAAGTAGTTTCAATTCTTAATGTTTGTTTCGCTTCCTTTATCGATTATTACACAAAAAGGAGTATGCGTATAGTTAAGGAACTGACCAAAATCAAATTCGATACAATCGGGAGCAATTACTGAAGTCAAATATAATTGCCTACCTATATAGATATATTATGATACCATACGCACACTTAAGAAAAATACAGATGTTAAGTTTCGTAATGAATAAATACAAATTATGAACCTGTACACCTTAAATTTACGGTTTCTTGCACTCTGTACTTTAAAAAGTTATACTATATCATAACTGCTAACAAAATTGGCAATTAATTACCGATTACGAGGTTTCAAATAATATGCATTATCTAATAAGATGTTACAGTTGTTTATAAAATAGGTATACCACTGCGATTCTGTGGTAAGCACTAAGATAGTAATCAAGAGAATATAAGAAGCATCAATTGTGTGCCATGCCTACTGCTAAAACATTTTATTTGTAAATGCTTATAAGCTGGTAGGCATTCATAACAAAATGTTTACCGTAAAACTTTCTCCGCAAGAAATGCAGTACAGTACAGAGCACTCCTTCGCACAAACCGGTTCCTTTTCTAATATTGTAATGCACTAAAACATGTATACCTATTAACTATCTACCGTTCTGTCACACTGTCTTATCTACCAATACGTATTGTCAAGATAATTTGATTTGATTGATGTAGGTAAGTGTAGTGTACACTCTACAGTAATTTTTATTAGGTAGTAATTCCAACAGTACCTAATTTCTAGTAGGTTTGAATTAAGTTGCTAATTAGGTATATGACAAAAGGAATTTTAAATAGCTATGAAATTTATGGGACCAATATACGTTCTTTGGCTATAGGAAACAGTTATTTGATAATTATACTAATTGTAATTGCTTTTCATGGGACATTATGTATTACTATTAATTGACTACGCACAGTTACTACTTTTTTTACAGTCGCATTAAATGCTCATCATGAGTGGAACTAATTCACTTGTTTTCCTATAATCGAGTACAATCTAAAATGTTACACTCACAAATGTCTAGTTTTTTGACCTCAACAAATGTGACTTGTTATTCGACACATGTCTACGAAAATTGCACTAAATAGATGTTATGCTAAAAAATGTTACATTTACCAATCAAATTCGCAAGCAATCAAATTTCTATTGCGTAATGTAATATTTTTCCACTTTCCTTATACTGGTAACAACGTGAAGGAATTTTGTCTTTTGAATATAAGCTGATCACAACTTTCGTTACTGAAATGTAATTATAAATATCACGGAAAGCATTTGCTTCCTAATCTTTTGCTTAAGAATCTATTTACATAAAATAAGATAAGAGTCAAGTAAATACTCATAATAGCCCTAATAGTCACACATGAGTCCGTATAAACTGGAAGACACTAAAGTCGCTATCGAGTTCAAAAGCTTCAACGATGACGCTTTTGGGTTTCGAATTTTTTTGTACTTTGGGTTATGCGTTGTCATTCAATACAATTTTAGGTGGTTAGATAATACAGATATGACTGCTTAGTCCCTGTGAGGGTTGTGAGTTTCAGTGCAGGCAGGCAAATCGGCAGATGTATATTCAACGATAAAAATTTATATAGGCAACAATTTATGCATATACATTTCGAATGGCAGACAGCGCTTTATTTCGTGGCTGAGCAGACTTATTCATTTATTCAGGCCATTCTTGCTCCAAACACCTTCGGATATGAAAGAAGAAATTCATTCCAGAATCCAGAGGTCTGAATTAATTTTATGGTAGTTATTATATGTGTGCACAACAATTTAGCATGCAGTTGCTATCAAGGCAAAAGATTGATAAAGATAATGACTCACAAATGGTTATTGATTGCCCTCTAAGTAAATGTATAAAATGAGGCAAAGTTTCTGGATTCCATTGAGAACCACAGGCATTTGATATTTATTTTGCTGCAATTCCTGGCACATCAATCCGACAGAATTCTATGTTCCATTATCGAATTCCTGCTGATTGTCCATCCAATTCATTTAGTCACTGGAAAAAATATTGAAAGATATCGAGGTGACTTATCTCAATTACCTATCATCCACATACATAGAAAACAGCATAGTAATTACTCTACTCTTTGTAAAGGAAAAGCTACCCTAGGGGGTAAATTGAATTCTGCATAAATTGATTATTTGTTAATATTATAATGTTTACTAATCCTTAGGTATCTACTAATCTTTCCATGCATTCAGGCAGCATTCTTGTTTCAAGAATACCTTTCAATGAATCATACGTATTATAAGTCACATAAAAGTAGGAGATAAGAATTGTTTGACAAAGTATAGTATTATAATGTACGATTATACAGTTTTCACGACTGAATCTTTAATGAAGTATGACTGTACGAGGGAAATTTTTGCATTGTAAATAGAATTTTATTTCTCAAAAATTCAAGGCTACTTACTCTTCAAATAATCCTTATGTGAGTGCCTATCTGTTTCTGTCTGTGATTCCTTTGGGATGATATCTGGACATATTTGAATGACACAGTTTACAACGTCCATTGAGTGAGAGAACTGAGAGAAGCAGATGGCAATATTTTTCTTTATTTTTCTACTAGGTGCATGCTTACATAATATGGTAATTAATGCACATTATATAACACTTCTGTCAGGGTCAAGCTCAGAATAATCACGACGTTATCTATCTCTCTCCACAGTGTGTACAGTGTACATTGTACATGTAACTATACCGAATAAAGTATGCATGCACCTTTATTTTTTGCACTTTTAATGCTAATACAGCGTCATTTTACTACTTTGTCATAGTCAAGCTTGTACTTCTTGTAAACAGCAAATAAAATTTGATCGCCGATCACGTAAGTAGAATCTGTAATGTAGTAGTATAAAATATAAACCGAGTACTAACTAAAGAGGCGTATCGTGAATTGCACAATTCTTTGGTAGTACACTTATTGTAGCATGAGTTTATGAGTTTTAAATACATATAAATTGGACAACTAAATATACTATGTATTGCCAAAACTCTCATTATTTGGCTAGTGGTACATACAGTACAGTAGTCTGGACTCCAGACACGGATGACCATGAAATGTCAAAAGACGCACGTCTTAAGTTTTTTACCTTTATCTGACGCTTTCGCAAAACCAATTTTAAATCGGGATAAGTAATTCTGTTAGGCCTTCTTAACATTAAACTAACAAAGAATTACTTGTTTGGACAGAGCCTAACTATATATGGGCAGTTGCATTTGCATATGCACAGTTGCTCCTCTGCAACACTCTATATATCATTATTATAAATGACAAAATATCGGTATACTTATATCACAATATAATTAATTGTCATATTTTTTGTCATTTCATTATTATACACACAAAAAGTTGTTCAATTAAGTCAAAAACTACATAAGAAGAAAAAACCAGATGTAAAAAGGCATTCATAAGATAAAAATAAAAGTAGTTAATGCATTTATATTGTCAGTACTTGAGTTCTTGAGTACTTACTACAAGAGTACATGAGACCAGTATTGACTATGGTAAAATTATCTGCATACAGTTTAGGGTATTATGCAAGAGGTTTTTGAATCCGTCCGTGATCTTGACAGCGGCGGAGAATCAGAGATAAATCAGAGCTTGATGTTAGCAGTGCATTTATAATAAGCTGCCAATTAGCACTGCAATTCATTTTACATTTAAAAGTAAAATGTTTGTTGAATTTGTTTTAGGATGCCTTTTACTGGTAGTTTTATGGGTTTTATTAGAAAACCGAAATGGAAAACATCAGCCTCCAGGTAAGTAGACGAAACATTTCGGAACTAAAAATTTTTCGCACATGTACTTTGATGAGAAATTTATTCATTTATTTTTTTGCAAATTACAGGACCCCCAAAGTATCCATTCGTTGGAAATTTACCTCAGGTCATGAAAGCACATCCTGAACTGAGTCATGTAGCCTTACATAAATTATCTCTTATTTACGGTCCTATAATGAGCATTCGAATGGGATTTAGAGATACAGGTATATTTTGTATTTGACAATGATTTACCCTAGGGAAAAGTAATAATATTCCATACCAATAATACTTTGTTTTGTTTATGCAGTTGTTCTTTGCGGATACAAGGAAATGAAAGATATACTAACCAGAGATGAATGCAGTGGACGAATACATGACAGTTATCTAATAGATAGAACTTTGGGGAAAGAAGATGGTGAGCCTTTATCATTATTATGCCTTTTGTATTCATTGGGTACTATACATAATTATCTGCTTACCTACTATCTTGTTTATGTCTTTGTGAAAAAATCTACTGATAGTTGTGGAATTTATGGTTGATCCATTCATTTATTATTTCAATGCAAAAGAAGTTCTAGCGATTTGTAATTGTGATACACAGGCACAAAAAAATATATCTAAAAACTTTATTCCCCCTAGCCTGAAAAATGGGCCATTTGGTGCATTGATGCTAATGATTTAAATGCATAATATTTGTACTTATTGCAGTTTGGTTAAAATAATTTGATTTCTTGCTTTCCCAGGTGTAATATTCACGAGTGGAGAAAGATGGAGAAAAATCAGAAGTGTCACAGTCAGAGCATTAAGGGACTTCGGTTTTGGGAAAGCTCAGACGATGGAATCGTTTTTAGAAACGGAATCTCAAAACTTACTTGATGAAATACATACTAATATTAAAGAAAATAATGGCATTGTAAAGATTGACGAGAGATATTTCCACATGGGTGTTCTAAACACGATCTGGAGTTTGCTGGCAGGAGTTCGCTATGAATGGAATGATCCTAAACTGTTGGAACTCTTGGATGCTAATGATCGAATTTTCGAAGTAGGAAACTTCGGAGCGAGTCTTTCGTTTGCATTCCCATCTCTTCGTTTCATTTTTCCAGAAACATTTACTACCAATCTTCAGAAGAGACTGTATGGAGAAATACATAATTTTATGAGGGTAAATCATCATTTTCCTTTCTCTTTGTTTGTGTACAACCTATGCATACTAGAATAGCCAGCTTAAACAAGAAATTATGCACACATTAAATTTAATCATAATTGAAGAGTACAACTATAAAGTTGCATTATATACCCATAAACAGGAAATATACCAGGAAAGGAAATTATGTGGGGAATACAAGTCAGAACCACAGAATGTTGTTGATGTTTTTCTCAAGGAAGCTGATAAGGAGGCGGGCAAACCGGATGCTATATTTTACGGTAAGGAAATTTTATGAGTGTAAACAAAAACGAAATGATGGAAAACCTAAAAATATTTTACTATATGCAAATAACCTTATGCATACTAATCATCTCTACAATATTATGTGAGAAATTATTTCGGTTTAATACAGAGGATCAGTTTGTGATGATGGGCTTGGACCTTTTCCAAGCAGGAGGGGAAACTGTAGCTGGTTTTCTAGGTTATGCCTTGATGATGATGATTAGCCACCCACATGTCCAAAAAAGAATCCATGAAGAAATCGACTCAGTTTGCCCTCGAGGAACAACTCCAACATTATCAAATCAAAATCAGTACATTAATCGATTAGTCTGCTACTATAATTACAATTTATCTTAGAATTTGTGAGTTTTACATAATCTCGGTATATATTTGTATAGAATGCCGTATACACAAGCCACCTTACTTGAAATGTTGAGATTCTGCCATATAGTTCCACTCACGCCTCCAAGAAAATTCACAGGAGATATGGAATATAACGGCTATCGTTTTAAAAAGGTATTTACATGAAAATAAATTATACTTGGTCCAATAGTTATTTGTTAGACGTATATGTGGATAGTTAGAAATAGTATTTGTCTTTCTTATCTCTAATCTGCTTGTATTGTATTGCATCAACTTGAGATATCAGATAAAGTTTGTTTCAATTGAAATAGGGAACTGCTGTCTTGGTGAATATTTACTCCGCTTCTATGGATAAGGAATATTGGAAAGACCCTGACGAATTCAGACCTGAAAGATTCATTGGTTCCAATGGACAATTCGTTGGTGATGAACACGTATGCGTGTTTGGATTTGGTAAGTATAATACCTGTCTACCTGTATTATCAGCGTTGAGAACCCTAAAATTTTTACATGCGAACCTTATATTTGATTAAACTTTCACAGGAAAACGTCTCTGCTTAGGTGATATTTTGGCCAAAGCAATTGTTTTCATCTTCTTTATCTCCATGATGCAAAATTTTGAAATGGAGCGTGTGAAAGGAGAGCCTTTGCCAAGTATGGAGCCAATCAGTGGTTTCACCATGCGGCCCAAGCCATTTAACATCCACTTTAAGAAACGGGCTTAAACATTCAGTCTTTTGTAACCTATAGCTATAATTACGATGACACTCAATGGGTATATTAATGCGTGTACGGATATCTCTAAGGTTTCAGTACTTTCAGGGTTTCCACAGTTAACTTGTTCATACCTAGCATTTATTGGCAATAGGGTCTATAAGGTGATTGCAAATTACATGAAACTCTTATACTGAATGAATAAAAATAGTACTACAAACACTTACAATTTACCTAATATATTTATTGCTCATTCAAATAGGTTATAAAATAGCATAGCAGATAGCACACGGTCCATTTACAATAACTAGTAGTTTAATACAGGGTGATAGGAGAGGGTCAGCTAAAGCTATGAAGAATGGAAGAGAAGTTTTCATGTACCCTGTCCCTGTTTATGAAATATTTGGGCGAAGTAAGGAGGCTCGTGCAAAACAAGGAAAACATAAAGGTTATTTATTTTTATTGAAGGCCAGGTTGACTCCTGCTTCGAAATCTAGTATTTATTTTTAGAGTGGCACTGATTGACACAAACTTGCATTTATAGAAACCCTCTGCAAATGAAAATTATTTTGGCTTTTGTAACCTGCTGCTTTTTATAACCTGAATATACCTAAGGTTCTCCGTAATCCATAAACCTGTTTTTGAATTGTCTGTTATGTTTGTATTTTGCCATCTCCGCTAAAAAACAATTGCGTAATTATACCAATCTCCAATCAACACCTAACCTTATCGCTCTTAATGCATTCTGCTTATCTATAAGGAGTCGATAACATAATTATCAATAAATGTATTGTGGCTTTTATAATCGCACGTGGAAGATTAACGAACAATTAACGACAGATGTGGGGCGGCGACAACGATGATGTTCACTCCAGAAACCAGTATTGAATTGAGCTTGAAAATAGCAAAATCATTGCTATTGCTTCTTATAGTTTTATCTCTAATTTGATTATGATTATGTTATATTGAGGCAACTCACGTTCTTCGCAATCTTCGCATAGCATAATATGAAACCTCGTATGCGAAGCACAAGCGTGAACGCACCAAGTGTGGTAGATTAGCATAGCAAAATAAAATTAGAGACCGGGTGCTTTGGCTATGGCGTAACACTACAAACTGCGTTTTCACTTGAGCGCGAAAGGCAAATACACAGGCAAGCGAAGTTTGCGGTTTAAAACCTGCCTCGAAGCATGGTCTTACTTCGCAAGTACTTCGTAACGAATTTTACACTTAAAATGGCCGTCCCTCTTCGCATACGAGGTTTCATATTATGCTATGCGAAGATTGCGAAGAACGTGAATTGCCTCATTAGGTGTCTAAAGTTTAAAACACGCAGTCATAAATAATTAATCTGTCTGTCTTTATGTTACGTAAATTGCTTTTATGCATTCATTAAATAATAAACCATTACAAAACGGCTATATCACAGTAGTGCAACCGTAATATTTTCAAATTATTTAAAAAATTTGAATTTATTTCAAATTATTTAAAAAAGTTTGAAAAGATTTCAAATTATTCAAAAATGCTTGAATTTATTTAAATTTATTCAAAAGACGGGTCATCAGCCCAGACTACGACATATAGTTGTCGCCAGTACAGACTACGACACATACCACAACATACACACAACATCCATTACATAACATACGTATAGTAGGAACAGTTTAACCTCCCCCTTTAAGGGGAAGGCGTCGCCCAATTTTGCTCATTTTCGAACCTGTTCATAAGGACAACCTACATTTTCATAATTTGAAAACAGATTCCAAAAACGTTTAACCGTTCTTGAGTTACAGCGCTATCTCACTGACTAACTAACTCACTCACTCACTCACTCACTCACTCACTAACTCACAGACAGACAGCCCAATCGCATAGAGTAGTTGCACTACTGAACAAGAGGGCAATGATAGTATTGAGTATTGAATGAGCATCTATAAAAACTTTATTTCAGCATGCCTTTTTACTTATCGTTAATAGACCTTGATATAATTATTGCAGTCTTACCTAACTTATTTAAAACAACAATGCAAACGTTTTTGCTTAGCAGGATTACAGAGCTAAACGATAACACTTTAGATGGAAATTTCGTATCTGGTGTAGCAAATAATACATGGTATTATAGGAAATTTTACACCACATCTATGTTTAGTGATGCAGATGCACCATCCTTCATGTGCATGATGTTTGTCTATACATTCGTTACGTGATAGATATATCTTAATGCTGTCAAAAAAGGACTTTGGATATGTTTGCACAAAATTACAACTAAAAAAATGCATTACCTATACATACACACGTATGCCAAAGATTGGGTAAAAAATCAACGAATCGCTGTAGTCAAGCATTTAAGTAGAGTTTCGATATTGGTGCACTGATAATGTTATAAATAACGAAAATGGATTACCTTCACTGCATTTACAACAAAGCGAACCATCGAGAAAGCAAGACCCATAATTTACTTCAAAATGCTGGTTGAGTTTATTATCGGAAGTTTATTATTTGTATTGCTGTGGGTAGTCAATGAAAATCAAAATGCTAAAAAGCAACCTCCAGGTCTGAAAATATTTCCCCAATCCAATTATATGTATATATATAAAATATAGTTTCATAAAAATATACTTAATTGGTCGGATATTCTAGGACCACGAAAAATCCCGTTCTTCGGAAATTTAACGCAAATGTCAAAGGCTCATCCTGTGTTGACGCATGTAGCCTTGTACAAGTTATCTTTGACTTATGGTCCAATTATGAGTATTAGAATGGGATGGCGAGACACAGGTAACAATTCAAATATCTTTATATTTCAAAACCATAATTTTTCCATGATTAACAATTAATACATAACTGATTTAATTACGTAGTTGTTCTTTGTGGATACAAAGAAATGAAAGATTTACTTAGCAGAGATGAATGCAGTGGACGAGTCTATGATAGCTATTTGTTAGACAGAAGCTTAGGCAAAGAAGATGGTAAGCTATGTCTGAAATCCAATAGTCATTAAATAATTCTGCACATTCCATGATTCTAAACACTTCTACTGTTACAAACATTTACAATTACAGGTATAGTGTTTACAAGTGGAGAAAGACATAGTAAAATCAGAACTCTAACTATTAGAGCGCTAAGGGAATTCGGTTTCGGGAAAACACACACAATGGAGTCAATTTTAGATCATGAATCGCAGTGTTTGTTGGAATGCATAACTAAGAAAAGAAAAGAAAATGGGAATATCGTAAGAATTGACGAGAGGCATTTCCATATGGGAGTGCTAAACATATTTTGGACTATGATAGCTGGAGTTAGGTATGATTGGGAGGACCCGAAACTACTGGAACTCTTAGATGTCAATGATAGAATTTTCGATGCTTCAAATTTCGGGGCAAGTCTATCATTTTCATTTCCAGCTCTTCGGTTTGTCTTTCCAGAAACCTTTACTTACAATCTACAAAACAAGCTCTATAAGGAATTACGTGAATTTATAAGGGTATGTAAGATTTATTACATATAAGATTTGTTTACGGTTAAACACAAAATGCATTAAAATTTATTTTAATGCATTTTGTGTGAGTAACATTATTGCACCTATAACATGCAAGCAATGTTTTTTGTTTTTGTTGTTGTTTTTGCAATTGTTTTTGAAAATAGTAGTTTTGTATAAATGACGAAAATAGTGCATTTACCTCGAGAGAAAGGGCTGTGAAGAATATAAAACAGGAGCCCAAAATTTTGTTGATGTTTTTCTTCAAGAAGCTGAAAAAGAGAAAGACAAACCTGATCCTCTATTTTGTGGTGAATTTATAAAATTTATTTATTACACATATTTATTACTGAATCTATCCACAATAAAGTGTATAATATAATGCATTTGAACTTAATGTATGTACAATGTATCATTAGCAGTTTTAAATATGGAGCTAATTATGGAGTAGTAATCAAATAAACATGTTTATACAGAGGACCAATTTGTCATAACTGCGTTGGATCTATTTCAAGCCGGAGGTGAAACTTCAGCCGGTTTACTTGGCTTTAGTTTACTTCTAATGATTAATCATCCCAAAGTTCAAAGCCGAGTTCACGAAGAAATTGACCGTGTTTGTCCTAAGGGCACACATCCAAGGCTATCCCATCAAAATAAGTTACATGATACTATTTTTTTTCAGAAAACATTGCAATATTGATTATGATTGTGATCCTATCGATGAAGTGACCTAATTTCTAACATCATTATTTAGAATGCCTTACACCCAAGCCACCATGCTTGAGATTATGAGAATTTGTCCCATACTTCCTATGTTACCACCAAGAAAATTTTGTGACGATGTGCATTACAACGGATTTCATTTCAAAAAGGTGACGTTTGTGACATCAGATAACGAATTGTCGAAATTGTAACCAGTGACCATTTGGTCAATGCAAAGTTCCAAGAAAAATGAAAATAATAGTACTTCGTTTTATTCAACAGGATACTGCTTTGATGGTTAACATTTATGCAGCTTGTATGGATAAGGAATATTGGAAAGATCCTGAAGAATTCAGACCTGAAAGGTTTATTGATTCTGAGGGGCACTTTGTAAACGATGAACATGTACCCATATTTGGATTCGGTAAACTAATTTACAACATCTTATGATCAATTTATTTACCTCAACAAATTAAATAATTATTGGAATTTGTCGAAAATTTCATATTGTAGGGAAACGAGCATGTATTGGTGACATTTTGGCGAAAGCGACCGCATTTATATTTTTCATTTCTATGCTGCAAAACTATGAAGTTCAACATGTGAAAGGCGAACCTTTACCAACTATGGAACCAATCAGCAGTTTCACTTTGCGCCCACAACCTTTTAATGTACATTTTAAGGATCGTGATTAAATAGAGAATCTGCTTTATTGATCAATTCATACGAGAAATCCTGAAGAAAATAAAACATATCCAAACCAAAATTATCGATTATTACTATTTCCTTCTGTATTTTTTAAGGTATACTATTCATATTTTTCATATCTATGCCTCAAAAGTATTGAAGGTGGAAAGAGGATCTTTGCCAACTTTGCAAATGCAACCCACCGGCGATTTCACCATGAGACCACAATCATATCTATATAGCCCTTTTCAAGTAGTAATTAGTGGTGGGAATTTCTCGTACCAATTAACATAAGAACACAGTGCCCCAAGCCCCAACAAATGATCCATTAAATGTTAGGAATAATAAAACAATTTATTTCTTATTGTATACACCAATAAAACAATTGAATGCATTAGTAAAATTACGACAAAATGTCTATTGCTTACAAATAAAAAATTTTCCCATCCCTGAGTGCTCTTTCTATAGCCTATAGAGATCAACATGTGGAATTCTGAGAAAAAAGCTACAAAAGCATATAAATAAAAGGTATAATTTTCAAATCTTAGAGAAACAATTGACTCCTGTGAAGTAATGATTGACATGATTTTATCAGGGGTGTTTTGAAAGTAGTATATTTAGTCGTTTATGCAATACAGAAAAATCTGATCTCTCGTCTGGAGTTTTGTTCCAGCATTCTGTCATCAAAGCGTATCTGGAAATGATAAGTCATAGTCATCATAATATAATCATACTATATAACAATAGTCATTCCGTCTTTCGCATGAGTATTTTGCATTATGCAACATTAAATGTATCGAACTCATCGTGAATTCATAAAGCTATCATTTCCCATGATTGGTGTATATTGTAGTTCTGCGTATAAAAAATTTCCTGAGTGATCTTATTTATTAAAGAATAATGTTCTTCTTTATCAAGCTAAGCATTGAAACATAGTTAGGTTTTGCAACTCTTTTGCTAAGCATATTCTTCGCTTGGCAAAGGAAGGCTGGATGATATCTTTAGTACAATAACTTTCTTACCAAAAGCCATATTGAAATGAAATACATTTGGGACGTTTCTAAAATGACCTGTTTCGAAAATATTAAACTATACGGACACAATTTTACTTTGTACTTTTGAGGTAAATTGTAACAAGTTTTGATAAAGAAAGAGCATACACGTCGATGTGTGTATAGATACATGTATCTATACACACTATCGTAATATGTAGACAGACCGACAGGACAGAAGTAATATATGTATTACTAATTATCACGTTGTTTTGCCATTTTTGCAATCTGTAAATGTTCTATTGTTCTTTTGCAAGACAAAATTAATTGTATCAGCAGTCTTCTGTTGTGATTTGCGTATATTAGCAACTTACTGGCTTTAATATAATAATAAAGACAAAAAATCTAATTCGCAAATGTTGCTACCTTTTTTCTGCCAAATACTCCATTCCGTTGGATATTTCGGCAGACCAGATCAACTGATCTCGTTTATTCATGGAATCCGCAGAAGACTTTTTGTTTCTCAAGTTCTGATAATTTAATGCATCAAATGCACTTCTATTTGCTCGTAAATAACCTTCTAGACTTCCCACTTCACAATATTCGACAATTACATATAATTTTCCTAAAATAATAATTAAATCTTTAGTTCATTATGAAAACCGTATTGGATTGCATTCACATCTTCATGCGTTTAACACTAATCAATTATAAACAATGGTGGATACAGGCTTCGTAAGTTATAGATATATAAGATTATTAACAAAAACATTCATTATTCATGCAATTTAGGTATCAAATAAAAGTCATGCTGAACAATAACACAATGTTCAGTAACTTACTAAAGCTGATCTCACCGGTGTGAGCTCCTACACACTGAATAATATTATCATGTTTTCCTATGAAGATCATAATTTTCAACTCGGACAGCAATGATTTGAAATACATCAGGTTTGCATTTGGTTTTAAGGTCTTTACAGCTACTTTAGTGGAATTGTATGTTCCTTATTAGAATACCATTCCATACTCACCTACGCCAAGTAGTAGACTCTCATATTACATTGCACAGAGTGAAGAAAAATTATATGCTATATGTGAAAAATTAATACTTATTTGTAAATCGTCAATTTTTATTTCAAAAGTTTTGTCGTACGAGATATTGCTGTAAGGAAGATCATCGGCTTTTTTATACCATTTACATGAAAATAAATTATACTGAGTCCAATAGAATATTTGTTAGACCTAAGTGCGTGGATAGTTAGCAGTAGCATTTGTTTGTCTTATCCTTGGTCTGCTTGCATTGTATTGTATCAACTTGAGATATCAGATAAAGTTTGTTTCAATCGAAATAGGGAACTGCTGTCTTGGTGAATATTTACTCCGCTTCTATGGATAAGGAATACTGGAAAGACCCTGAAGAATTCAGACCTGAAAGATTCATGGGTTCCAATGGTCATTTCGTTGGTGATGAACACGTATGTGTGTTTGGATTTGGTAAGTATAATACCTGTCTACCTGTATTATCAGCTTTGTGAATCCTATATAGTATTTCGACATGAGAACCCTATATTAAACTTTTACAGGAAAAAGGCTCTGCTTAGGTGATATTTTGGCCAACGCAATTGTTTTCATCTTCTTTATCTCCATGATGCAAAATTTTGAAATGGAGCGTGTGAAAGGAGAGCCTTTGCCATGTATGGAGCCAATCAGTGGTTTCACCACGCGGCCCAAGCCATTTAACATCCACTTTAAGAAACGGGCTTAACCATTCAGTCTTTTAAAAACTATAACTATAATTACGATGACACTCAATGGGTATATTAATGCGCGTACGGATATCTCTAAGATTTCAGTACCTTCAGGGTTTCCACAGTTAACTGTTCATACTTAGCATTTGTTGGCAATGGGATCAAAATGGATCAATATGCAAATAACATGAAACTATAATACTGAATGAATAAAAATAGTACTACAAACACTTGCAATTTACCTAATATACTTAATTGCACATTCAAATAGGTTATAAATTAAAAATAGCACACTATCCATTTACAATAACTATAGTAGCTTAATACAGGGTAATAGGAGAGGGTCAGCTAAAGCTATGAAGAATGTGAGAAAAGTTTTCCTGTACTCACTATGAAATAATTGGGTGACATGGGTGAAGTAAGGAGGCTCGTGCAATACAAGGAAAATATAAAGGTTATTTATTTTTATTGAAGGCCAGGTTGACTCCTGCTTTGAAACCAGCTATTTATTTTTGGAGTGACACTGATTGACATAAACTTGCAATTATAGAAACACTGTAAATGAAAATTATTTTCACTTTTGTAACCTGTTTTTTATAAACCTGAATAACTAATTAAGGATCTCCTGTTTTACAAACCTGTTTTTGAATTAGCTGTTATGTTTTTGTCATGTCCACTAAAAAAACAATTGCGTAATCATACGCATCTCCATTCAACATCTATATTTATTCACCCTAAATACATTCTGCTTATCTATAAGGAATGTATAACATAATTATCAAATGTATTGTGGCTTCTATAATCGCACGTGGAAGATTAACGAACTATTAATGGCAGATGTGAAGCGGCAAGTGGATGACGACGATGATGCTCATTCCAGAAACCAGTATTGAATTGAACTTGAAAATAGCAAAAAAATCATTGCTATTGCTTCTTAGTTTTATCTACCTAAATTTGATTATGATTATGGTACCTACGTGTCCAAACTCTAAAACACGCAGTCATAAATTAATATGCCTGCCTCTGTATTGCGTAAATTGTTTTTATGCATTCATTGAATAACAAGAGGGCAATGATAAGTATTGAGTATTGAATTACCACTAATAAAAACTTTATTTCAGCTTGCCTCTTTACTTATTGTTAATAGATATAATTACTGCAGTTTTGCCTAACATATTTAACACAACAGTGCAAAATATTTTTGCATAGCAGGATTACAGAGCTAAAAGATAGCACTTTAGATGGACATTTCGTATCATGTGTAGTGTAGCAAATAATACATGGCATTATAGGAAATTTTACACCACATCTACTTTTACAGAAGAAGATGAACCATTCCTTCTTTTGCATCATGGTTGGTTTTTGTCTGTACATTCGTTACGTGATAGACATAACTTAATGCTGTCAAAAAGGACTTAGGATATGTTTGCCCAAAATTACAACTTAAAAAATACACACGTATGTCAAAGATGGGGTAAAAACCATGGGATAGCTATGGTCAAGTTTTTAAGCAGAGCTTTGGCACTCGTGCACTGATAATGTTATAACAAAACTGAATTTCCTTCACTGCATTTACAACAAAGAAGTTATAACTAGTTTAATCTAGGTAGGTAATGCATTCCAATATAAGATAGATGACTACTCCCAAATAAGTCAAGAAATTTTGATCATGGTGTATTATAAATGCGTATAATAGAATTGCGTAAGCAATAATTAGCAGCACAACAAAGTGAACCATCGAGAAAGCAAGACCCACATTTACTTCAAAATGCTGGTTGAGTTTACTATCGGAAGTTTATTATTTGTATTGCTGTGGGTAGTCAAAGAAAATCAAAATGCTAAAAAGCAACCTCCAGGTCTGAAAATAGTTCCCCAACCCAATTATATGTATATTTATAAAATAGTTTCACAAAAATATACTTAATTGGTTGGATATTCTAGGACCACGAAAAATCCCCTTCTTCGGAAATTTAATACAAATGTCAAAGGCTCATCCTGTGTTGGCTCATGTCGCCTTGCACAAGTTATCATTCACTTATGGTCCAATTATGAGTATTAAAATGGGATGGAGAGACACAGGTAACATTTCAAACATCTTTATCTTACAAAACCATCTTTCAATGATTAACAATAATATAACTGATTTAATTACGTAGTTGTTCTTTGTGGATACAAAGAAATGAAAGATTTACTTAGCAGAGATGAATGCAGCGGACGAGTCTATGATAGCTATTTATTAGATAGAAGCTTAGGCAAAGAAAATGGTAAACTTCTCATTAAATAATTCTGTACATTCCATGATTCTATTTCTAAACACTTTTACTGTTACAAACATTTACAATAATTACAGGCATAGTGTTTACAAGTGGAGAAAGACAAAATAAAATTAGAACGCTAACAATTAGGGCACTAAGGGAATTCGGTTTCGGGAAAACCCACACAATGGAGTCAATTTTAGATCATGAATCGCAGTGTTTGTTGGAATGCATAACTAAGAAAAGAAGAGAAAATGGGAATATCGTAAGAATTGACGAGAGACATTTCCATATGGGAGTGCTAAACATATTTTGGACTATGATAGCTGGAGTCAGGTATGATTGGGAGGACCAGAAACTACTGGAACTCTTAGATGTCAATGATAGAATTTTTGATGCTTCAAATTTCGGGGCAAGTCTATCATTCTCATTTCCAGCTCTTCGGTTTGTCTTTCCAGAAACCTTTACTTACAATCTACAAAACAAGCTCTATAAGGAATTACGTGAATTTATAAGGGTATGTGAGATTTATTACATATAAGATTTGTTTACGCTTAAACACAATAGGCATTAAAATAAGCAAAAAAGCACTTTGTGCTTTTTGTGGAGTGTGGAACATTATTGCGCGTATAACTTGCAAGTTTTGCTTTTGAAATTGTTTTTGAAAATAGTACTTTTGTATAAATGACGAAAATAGTGCATTTACCTCGAGAGAAAGGACTGTGAAGAATATAAAACAGGAGCCCAAAATTTTGTTGATGTTTTTCTTCAAGAAGCTGAAAAAGAGAAAAACAAGCCTGATCCTCTATTTTGCGGTGAATTTATAAAAAATTTCATTACACATTTATTACTGAAGTAAGAAGTTAATTGTGGAGTAGTAATCAAATAAACATTTTTATACAGAGGACCAATTTGTCATAACTGCGTTGGATCTATTTCAAGCCGGAGGTGAAACTTCAGCCGGTTTACTTGGCTTTAGTTTACTTCTAATGATTAATCATCCCAAAGTTCAAAACCGAGTTCACGAAGAAATTGACCGCGTTTGTCCTAAGGGCACACATCCAAGGCTATCCCATCAAAATAAGTAACACGATACTTTTACTTTTTCAGAAAACATTGCAATGTTGATTATGATTGTGATTTTACCGTAGAAGTGACCCAATTTCTAACATTATTATTTAGAATGCCTTACACCCAAGCCACAATGCTCGAGATTATGAGAATTTGTCCCATACTTCCTTTGTTACCACCAAGAAAATTCTGTGACGATGTACACTACAACGGATTTCATTTCAAAAAGGTGACGTTTGTGACATCAGATAACAAATTGTCAAAATTGTAACCAGTGACCATTTGGTCAATGCAAAGTTCCAAGAAAAAAGAAAATAATAGTACTTCGTTTTATTCAACAGGATACTGCTTTGATGGTTAACATTTATGCAGCTTGTATGGATAAGGAATATTGGAAAGATCCTGAGGAATTCAGACCGGAAAGATTTATTGATTTTGAGGGGCACTTTGTAAACGATGAGCATGTACCTACATTCGGATTCGGTAAATTCATTTACAACGGCTTACGATCAATTTACTTACCTCAGCAATTTAAATTATTGGTTTTTGTCGAAAATTTCGTATTGTAGGGAAACGAGCATGCATTGGTGACATTTTGGCGAAAGCGACCGTATTTATATTTTTCATCTCTATGCTGCAAAACTATGAAGTTGAACATGTGAAAGGTGAACCTTTACCAACTATGGAACCAATCAGCAGTTTCAGCTTGCGCCCCCAACCTTTTAATGTACATTTTAAGGATCGTGATTAAATAGAGATTATGCATTTATGATCGATTCATACGAGAAAAGAATATGAAGAAAATAAAACATCCAAACCAAAAATTGTCAATTATTTTTTCATTCGGCATTTTTTAAGAAATTAAGAAATACTATTCACATTTTTCATATCTATGCTTCACAAGTATTGAACGTGTGGAAAGAGAGTCTTTGCCAACTATGCAAATGCAATCCATCAGCGATTTCACCATGAGACCACAATCATATCTATAATGCCCTTTTCAAGTAGTAATTAGTGAGGGGTGGAAATTTTCGTACCAATTAACATAATGAACAAATTGCTCCAACAAATTATCCATTAAATGTTAGGAATAATACAGCAATTTATTTCTTATTGTATACACCAATAAAACAATTGAATGCATTAGTAAAATTACGACAAAATGTCTATTGCTTACAAATAAAACATTTCCCCATCCCTGAGTGCTCTTTCTATAGCCTATAGAGATCAACATGTGGATTTCTGAGAAAAAAACTACAAAAGCATACAAATAAAAGTTGCAATCAAATCTTATACAGAGAAACAATTATTGACCCCTGTGGAGTAGAAGTGTAGAATAGACCAGTTTCTAGATTCAGAAGACGCCTAGGTAAACTAGGTATTATTAGGGGTACATAAGTATTCTGCTGACTATTGCATGTGTTTAGAATAATGCTTGTGTTGCTGGAATGGGCGGGAATGGGCTAAACACATGCAATCATCAGCAGAAGACTTAGTACCCCTAATAATACCTAGGCGTCTTCTGAATCTAGAAACTGGTCTATTGCATTCCAAGTTACTTTTTAAGTGTTGTTGATGGTCAAAGGATTTTCTTTTCACGCAATAACATACCACAGCTTTTATGTTTTGTTCGAGTTCAGGAGTGGAATCAAACATGCGAAAATGATTGGCATGATTTTATCAGGGGTGTTTTGAAAGTAGTATATTTAGTCGTTTATGCAATACAGAAAAATCTGGTCTCTCGTCTGGAGTTTTGTTCCAGCATTCTGCCATCAACGTGTATCTGGAAATGATAAGTCAGTCATAATATAATCATGCATCATGCTATATAACAATAGTCATTCAGTCTTTCGCATTATTATGAGTACTTTTATATTAAGTAAGAGTATTTTGCGTTATGCAACATTAAATGTATCGAACTCATCGTGAATTCATAAAGTAAGAGAAATTAATTATTTGTTGAATTAAATATTAATTATTATTTAAGGCAATTACATTTCGTCGGAGCATAAACCGGGCTTTTTCATTCGCAGTCCATCTTCCAACATTTTTATGAATTGATGAGAGTAATTTAAACCAGGATATGGAACTTGTGCCAAAGAAAATATTTCCCACATTGTAATTCCAAATGACCAAACATCGGATTTAGTTGAAAAATTCAATTCTTTCATTGTTTCAATGGCTAGCCAGCGCCAAGGAAGAGGATTCTAATTTTAATAATTATGATAACAATAGCTTGCGCTTGCATTGAAATATTCTTACATATTGCTTAGCATAAATGCTGTGGGTACACCTACAAAAATGACTTGTTAACTATACCTCTTTTGAACTTGTCTTCACATAATTGCTACAATTGAAGATCTGCCTTGATAATCCAAAATCAGTTATTTTGGCTGTTTTGTCTTTGTCCAGCAAAACATTTCTACTTGCCAAGTCTCCGTGCACAACCTATAAAATATTGTTTTGCAAATTTACAACTGGGGCAAATAATTACTGTTACAAGTAATTAATATATGATTGTGATTAAAACTATCATTTCCCATGATTGGTGTATTTTGTAGTTCTACGTATAAAAAACTTCCTGGGTGATCTTATTTTATAGAATAATGTTCTTTAACTAAGCATAAAAACATAGAAAGGCCTTGCAACTCTTTTGCAAGGCATATTCTTCGCTTGGCAAACAAAGGCTGGATATCTTTAGAACACTAATTTTCTTAACGAAAGCCATACTGAAGTAAAATAAATCTGGGACGTTTCTAAAATGGCCTGCTTCGAAAACATAGAACGATATGCACACAATTTTGCTTTACTTCTGAGGTTAAAGCTGCAAAAGGTTTTGATAAGAAAAGAGCATACACATCGATATGTGTATCTACTATCTACACCACTATCGTAATATGTAGACAGAAGTAATATGTAATTATTACAATTTATAAATGTATTGTATTTATAAATGTAATTTAGTAATAGTATTATATCTAACTATCACGTTGTTTTGTCATTTCTGGAATCTGTAAATCTTTTTTTGCAAGGAAAATTAATTGTAATCAGCAGTCTTCTGTTGTGATTTGCAAGTTTGCAACTTACTGGCTTTTATGTAATAGAGGCAAAAAATCTAATTCACAAATGTTGCTACCTTTTTTTCAGCTAAATACTCCATCCCGTTGGATATTTCGGCAGACCAGTTCAACAGATCTCGTTTATTCATGGAATCCACAGACTTTTTGTTTCTCAAGTTCTGATAATTTAATACATCAAATGCACTTCTATTTGCTCGTAAATAACCTTCTAGACTTCCCAGTTCACAATATTCGACAATTACATATAATTTTCCTAAAATAATAATAAAATCTTAAGTTCACTATGAAAGCTGTATTGGATTACATTCAAATCTTCATGCATTTAACACTAATCAATTATTAAAAATGGTGGATAAAGGTTTCGTGTACGTTATAGATTATAGATGTATAATATTACAATAGTATTAAATATTATTGTAATATTATATATTTTATAGTACAAACAAGAATATATGCATTATTCATGCAATTTAGGTATCAAAAAAAATTATGTTGAACAATAATGCAATGTTCAGTAACTTACTAAAGCTGATTTCACCGGTGTGAGCTCCTACACACTGAATGATATTATCATGTTTTCCTATGAAGATCATAATTTTCAACTCGGACAACAATGATTTGAAATACATCAGGTTTGCATTTGGTTTTAAAGTCTTCACAGCTACTTTAGTGGAATTGTATGTTCCTTTGAATACCATTCCATACTCACCGACGCCAAGTAGTATGCTCTCATCTGGTGAAAAAGAGGTAGTTACGCATTACATTGCCCAGAGACAAAGAAAAATTATATATTATATATGAAAAATTAATACCTATTTGTAAATCGTCAATTTTTATTTCAAAAGTTTTGTCGTACGAGATATTGCTGTAGGGAAGGTCATCTGCTTTTTTATCCCCTGCTGAAGAACCTTCTAAAAATGCAGTAACTTCTTTCTTTGTCAAAGATTTTTGTTCTTTCTACAAAAATGTAATTAAAATTGAAGTAAGGATGCTAGGAAATAAAGAAATATAAATATAAAACTGCATTCAATATAAACACGAAAGTTCTGTTAACGCCTTGTTAACAAAGCGAATACTTAATAAAGCGCATGGTAATGGAGATCGACCACGAAAGAGTTTTATTACGTTAAGGTGTGCATTATGCATGCACATAAAATGAAGGAATAATTTTAGGAATATGAATTAGGGAGTATTTTTCTTACATTCTTTTTTTGATAACGTCGCCAAAAGTAAATGACCACGATGACTAATATAATAAACCCAAATGAAGTGAAATTGCTGGCGTAATAAACGCCACTATTATCCTTTTCGCCATTTTCTGTGAACAAATATGTGTGTTTGAATTTTAATTCCGTAAATACTTATTGTTGTTAATTAATTTCAACTTACCACCTCGTTCCGTTTGATTTTGTAGTACTTCAGCAATTGTACTATTTGTAATCACACTTTTATTGTAATTATATGCTGATGGTAAACTGTCGCTTAACCCAGTGTCGACATCGACAATGTCTGCCATATTTAAAGCTCATACTCTGAGGAGGTAAGTTAATTACTTTACAATAAAAACGTTTTTCTTAACAACGCAACGAAATGGTAGTCTAAAATGGGAAATAATATATTATTGTATCCGAATGTACATATTAAAAATAGTCTTTGATTGTACAACTTGTTTTTCTTACACTTCACAATAAACAATGGCTACAATTACATTGCATAACTGTAGCAGTCTCAAAACTGTCTTAAGGTGGTTAAGGTCATAGTCTTAACATAACTAAAAGAAATAAATAAACCATTGGAAAACGGAATGCATAATAGTATCGGAACTTTGGGAACAAATACCTTATGAAACATGATAATTACTTTAACAGGTTTTGTATGAATGTAAAAAGAATATGGATTTAATGTCCCCAATGATTTTTTGTTTATTTGGTTATCCCCGGTTGGCCGTGCACAACGACTTCTGCATCTGCATCCATTCTATAGTATGCGTAATGATATGTAATGTATCATGCATCCTCCGGTTTTCATCCAAATGCCGAAGATCAAAGAATATTAATGCATCTACAAACTTTAACAACTAACAAATGATAAATTTATTAAAATAAATTAGAATATATAGTCAATGCATTTTTCTAAATTTGTAGCGTTTAAGGACACACTCACGGTCGGACAGAGTGCTAATGTGATACAGCTTTTTGTTAACAATTTTTAGATGAGCTCATTTTTATGCAACTCCAACTCCTGTCTGCTCTATCATAAAACCAAATATCAAGTACCAATGAAAACTGTAAGCCTAACCACAAACCACCACTACATAGGATGACTAATAAATATTACTACTTACTCTTGGATTTGCACACGGAGTTCCTTATTCCGTTCCCTGAATACAAAATCAAGCACAAAATGCCAGCTCTTTATTAATTCATTTACATTTCATTGAAGTACCAAATGTACACAGAGTACCGAATACCGAAGGTAGTAAACGCTTATTACTTCCAAACTCCAATGCAAACCCCACTTGTGTTAGAGATGAGAAATTATTAATTTAGATTTCTTTGCCGTGCTTGCCCAAGTTGGCTAGGCAGACTGCACATAATATCTGCTTTTTAATAAGCCAAGCATTCTTGAATTGTATTTCATATTTGATTTGCTAATTTCGTGAGTCATATTGTAGTGATGTACATAGAAAAACTCTCTAATGTCATCAATATAATTCCATTAATTCCTGGTGTTGAATTTTTAATTGATCGATTGTACTTTGTTTTGTACTATGAGTAAAAAGTAAATAAATTGAAGCATTGAGGGAATCTAACGGTCGTTGGTTCGATTCATACTGTAGCCTTTTTTGAACTACTTTTTACTCAAAGCACAATCGATGAATCGGTAAATTAAAAATTCAACACTAGAAATTTGAGCCATTAAATTTGAGATTCTTTCTACATCGTTACATCTGCGTTTAATTATTTGGCTTGGACGTTATTTTAGATTTAATTCGCCTATATTTTCAAAGTAGAATTGGCTAAATTGGGCTTGCCGGATGGCACTTCTGTTCTGAGCTTTAAATGTGTTTAGTTGTTATTTTTCAAAATGTAATCTGTAATTTTGAATGTAATTAGTCTACGTAATTTGTAATTAATTACAGTAAATGTAATTGTAATTTGTAATTGTAATTCATGGAAAAAATTGTAATGGTAATTGGAAACCAAAGTAATCTGCCAAAACTCTGCATATTAATGATGTGAATGCCGCCAAATAAAATTTATAATGAATATCGTTCTATGATTTATTTATGTGAACGTTGCCTCTCTCTGCTTGCGTCTATTCTCGAAGTCCAAGTCCAGATAGTCTAGAACTAGAAGTAAGCTCTGCTTCTGCTGTTGTGGTGAATCTGCTGTCGAAAGCCAACTCACAACGCCAGTTTTATTTACAACACGGCAGAGAAAGGTTATTAAAAATATCGTCTGAATATTTTCAGTGTGTTCATCGCCTCTAATTTTATCCAGACTCTTATGCTTAATACTTTTGAGAAAAGTGCCAATTAACGACCAGGGCTATTTGAAGGGATCGTATAACTTAATCATAAGTAAGTAGAGATTTTTAAGTTTACTTATACCAAGCAGACTGAATTTTTATTTTACTAAGGAGAGGAGAAGTGACACATTTTACATTAGAAGAGCGATGAAATCTATTGGGACGTTTTGTGAATCGTATTGGGACGCTGATGAAGAAAGATAACCCCGTATCCCTGACTAAGTCTACTTGGCCCTGGTTTACCCCCACTAGAATACGGTTTACGTCCCAATAGAATTCATCAAAATTATACCATTTCTCCTCTCCTTAGTAAAATAAAAATCAAGTTTCCAATAGAAACTTGACCCATTTAGGCTTCTTGGAATATACCCAAATTTTCCGGGTGGGTTAGTTCACTTTTTGTGATAAAAAGTGGGAAATATGGCAAGTTTCTGGAAAGTTGTTAAAGAGCAAGCAAAATACATAAATACACATTAGTACTAAAGTACGGGTTGGAGTGTAGATAATGGGGCCAGGAGTGAAATGGGTCGGTGGCAACGGTTGCAACGGTTGCAACATTTTTGAGAAAGGACTTAGATATTATTTTCCGGTTGCAACACCTTGTAATGACTTTAAACATAACTAGGTTTGGTATCATTAAAATTGATTAACAATCCTCCTAATACCTTAATACCCCTTTAATAATACCCCCTTAAAAATGCCCAATTTACAATACCCACTTAAAAATACCCAATTTATAATACCCACTTAAAAATACTTTAAAATGCCACCTTTAGAAATTATAGAAATACTACCTTAAAAATGCCTGAGTAAAAATGCCATCTTATAAATACCTTCTTAAACATACATTCTTAAAAATATCCCCTAAAGAATACCCCCTTAATATACTCCTAAAAATACCGCCTTTAGCAATACTACTTGAAAAATACTACTACAAAAATACCACCTCAAAAATGTCACCTCAAAACCGCATTATTTTTATTTTGAAAAGGCATTTTTAAGTATTTTTAAGTGGCTATTTTAAATTGGTGTTTTTAGGGGGGTATTATTAAGGAGGTATTAAGGGGGTTGTTAATCAATTTTTATTACACTAAGTTTTGTTTACAGTGTGTTGCAACCGCTGCAACCGGAAAATAATATCTAAGTCCTTTCCCAAAAATGTTGCAACCGTTGCCACCAGCCCATTTCACTCGTGGCCCCATTATCTACACTCCAACCAAAGTACGCCCCAAATTAAGTTATGAAACATCTGAAAGCAAAACTATTGTTGTTGTTGTTTCAAATTGCAAACTGAATATTATTATTGACAAGGTATTCTACTAACAATTCGGATAATATATAAGATGTATTTGCTTTACAATATTTTCCCTTTTATCTGAAGCTTCAAACGTACAGGTGGATATTTGATTGAAATGTTGCTTATCATTGTTCGTCAAATTTACTTACATAACTATTTTAAATGTTTAAATGTCAATATAATGAGCTATTTGCTTGCTTGGGTCATAAAATTGTCAAATATATAATTTCGAAATGTTTGCAAGGATTTGTGCTATTATAGGACTTGTTGTTATAGTGCTTTTCAGCTAAAATGACCTCCTGAGCAACGAAAATTCTGAAATCGTCAACATCGGCAAATTTAAGCCACACCCGCAATCCACAACTTGCTTGGTATTCCGCTGCATGATCATTCAATGTATATAACCATAGCTAGTAGATATAACCATGTCAACATTGGGAGACAAGTTTCAATTTTATTTCTAAAAATTTTCTTATCCCAATGTTGACATGGTTATAGGCATTGAATGATCATGCAGCGGAATACCAAGTTGTGGATTGCGGGTCTGACTTAAATTTGCCGATGTTGACGATTTCAGAATTTTCGTTGCTCAGGAGGTCATTTTACTATTAGTTTCAGGTAACTTGGAACATTGTTACCCGGACATCCGGAAAAAAAAATTTGGTAAAATATTATCTACAGTCGCCACTAGTCGTCACAAACTTATTCGCGTAATGTCTTTGCAATTTGCATACATACTAGACATACTTACCATGGCCTCGATCTTGATTTTCGCTTAATTTTTGCCAGTTCTACTTGAATTAATCGCCTTAAAGAATTGCAATGGGTGCTCCAATTCCAAGTATCATGTATTTTTACATCATTACATCTACATACGGAATAAAAATGCAGCATTAACCTGTATTATGCGTTATCTATTTTTATTTAAATCATTAAATATTATAAGGAGAAGTAGTTACTTTATATGAATGAAATTATTTTGCGCAGTTTAAAGAACGAAGTGATGAAATTATTTTGAGCAGTTTAAAGAACGAAGTGATGAAATTATTCAAAATCGGCTAGGTAAAATCATGAAAATGGAAAACTAAAGCCCCTGTTGTAGACCTTCAATTCAAACAGTCCCGCAGATGAAAATTAGATTTTGTTCCACAAACCACACAAGGCTGAGATTACAGTATTGAGTACTTTCAAAATTGAAACTTCTAAAAAATAATATTGCTTTAGTTTTCTATTTTCATGATTTTACCTAGCCGATTTTGAATAATTTCATCACTTCGTTCTTTAAACTGCTCAAAATAATTTCATTCATAAAAAGTAACTACTCTCCTTATAATATTTAATGATTTAAATAAAAATAGATAACGCATAATACAGGTTAATGCTGTATTTTTATTCCGTATGTAGATGTAATGATGTAAAAATACATGATACTTGGAATTGGAGCACCCATTGCAATTCTTTAAGGCGATTAATTCAAGTAGAACTGGCAAAAATTAAGCGAAAATCAAGATCGAGGCCATGGTAAGTATGTATGCAAATTGCAAAGACATTACGCGAATAAGTTTGTGACGACTAGTGGCGACTGTAGATAATATTTTACCAAATTTTTTTTTCCGGATGTCCGGGTAACAATGTTCCAAGTTACCTGAAACTAATAGTAGCTGAAAAGCACTATACTTGTTGCTATAATGCACCTACAGGACATTTAATATGTGATGAATATTTTTAATTGCTTCCTTTTAATACTTAAGAATCTTGAATCTTAAACCGAATTATCACTGAGTGTATTTTAGATTCCACGTGTACAATATAAGCTTTCCCAAACTTTCTCAAAGTTTGGACATAATTCCCGATTTTTAGCAATTTGCCCGAATTCCCCAACTTTCCAGGTAGGTGTCCAAACTATTGGGGTGGGAAGTGGGAAATACTGAAACCATGGAAACACCTCTCTCCACCCAAAAAAATGACCCCCTCTAAATCGACTCCAAATTACAGTTCTCACCAGCATTCTGTACAGTTTGCCTGGCAGAAGTTGTCATAGAAGCAGCAGGTGATAGGTCGAAAATGATTCATTTATTGGAATTTTGATTGGTCAGTTTTTATTTTCGAACTAAGCTGTTTCCGACTGGGGTGTATTTTATATTTCCACAATATTATTGTCTACTCATTGTCTTGGAACGCCACATATGTGCAAAATATATACTAAATATGCGTTTTCGAATAGAACAAAATCATAAGATAATACACATTGTGAAATTGATTTGAAATCAAACATTTTATTCCTCTTTAAGCCATTAACAGACAAGCGTGTAGGTAGTTATATTCACCACGACATATAACGAATGGGAAAGAGTAAATCTAAACCGAACTAACTAAACTCGCCACACATAAAATATAACATGCTTATCTATATTTATAAACCAAATTAGTGACAGTGTAACTTAACAGCATCGGATTACCTTACTATAAATTGTAGTTAAATTCACCTGGACAAATGAATGAGAAGGAGTACATCTAAACGGAAACAGAGCAAACTAAACTTGGCATACATCCAATCTAACACTCTTATAAACAATTAATTACTAAAAGCCGTTACCTAACTAGTTTCTACATTAAGTTCACTGAAAATAAGCAATTACATGAAGCTCTTTTAATCTATCCTTACACAGTCTCTTCATTTTGAAATTGCTCGTACCCTTGTCTAAACGGGTTGTTTGACCCGATGCTTGCTATTTTCATGAGCGCATTCATTCATTCAATAGGAATAAAATGTTTAATTCTGATTCAATTTGACATTGTGTATTACCTCATGATTTTTTTCTATTCGAAAACGCATATTTAGTATATATTTTGCACATATATGGCGTTCCAAGACAATGAGTAGACAATAACATTGTGGAAATATAAAATACACCACAGTCGGAAACAGCTTAGTTGGAAAATAAAAATCGACCAATCAAATTTCCAATAAATGAATCATTTTTGACCTATCACCTGCTGCTTCTATGACAACTTCTGCCAGGCAAACTCTACACAATGCTGGTGAGAACTGTAAGGTCGTAAGAATAGTCGGGTCAAAAATAAATGTCTCTGTACACTGCCTGTTTCTAGGTAAAATTACTATCATTTCTCATTAGCATGCAATCGTTCTCAATGTCCTTAATCAACTGAACAGTAGTGTTTATAAAAATTTTAGGTTCGCATTTCATGACCATACCAGATACAGACAGGTAGACTGGTAGACAACCATGTTTCTCTATACGAAAGTCGACAGTATTGCATCTCCAAATGGATTCCATGAAAAGCTTGTAAGTAATAATCAAGAACCAAGAAGATTCAACAGTTACCGTGGTTTTCTCTTGCGTTTGATCAGGAGTCAGGGTCAGGACGACGAGTGCCGAGTAGAGGTTTCCACATGGGGGATTTTGAACTTCTACACTGTTCCTTTTAACCTTATGCACAATGGGACAGTTTTCAATATTTTGTGCGGGGGCTGGTACTTTCCAGGCACTCTTGGCGCCCCTTATCAAGATTCCATAGTTAAGTACTTTTCCCCCACAAATTCTGCGGACCAAAAAAACCTGATTTCGGTTTTTGCCCTGTCACCCTTAATAACTTTTGAACAGGTCAACGTACAACGTTAAGACGTATATCATTCGAAAGCTCTTAAAAGCAGCTTTCGATTGATATAAGACACGATTAACGTTGTCAGGAAATCACAAGGTCAAATTTGATTTAGTAAAGAAAATCATTTTTACTCTAGCCAGAGCACTCGTTGTCATTGAAAACTAGACCATCGGTAAAGATATTTGAAAGACTATCGCAAGTCATCATGTAACCAAAGGGGTATTTCTCCTTCAACAATCATAGCAAAGTTGCTAAGGCGCTGCCATAGCGAGTAGATGGGTTGGCCTCCTAGATAGTGGTAATACTTAGAGTATTGGGGAGAATAGCTACAACTTCCAAGCATCTATGGCTTACCAAAAAATCTCACTACGATTGCATCATTTCGATGTCGCTACACCGACCCCTATGCAAGCCTGAGATTGGAGGTTTTGACTTTTAAGGGCTCCCCTAATCAAACCCCCATACCCAAAATTGATAGAACCCCTTTAAATTGTTCTTCATTCAGTTTGCCTTCATAAATTGTTTTTACAGGAATTTCTTCAAAAACTTGGTTTAAAGGAAGCCGGACAATCGCTTAAAATTGAGCCCCATGAAAAACTCAATGGATCAACAGGAACAACCGGAACAAGACCCTTTTCAAATGAGACGGAGCGGTTGATAATGATGAAATACATTGCCCAGTACCCTCTCTGCTCAAAGTTGGGAATAACTTTACTTAACGAGGGGATATATGATAAATTATTCAAAAACAATGGAAATGGAGAAAATGGGAAACGCCATTTTACGCATTCTAGAAAGTGCAAACATGCCAACAATAAAAGACAACCCATTACTCTGAAGAAAGTATCTTATTACCATCACAAGACGTTTAGTAGAACCCAACGATTGCAGAGATATGTAGAATTAGTGATAGGTAAACCCACAGTTAGCAGATATGGGGAGTGAAAATGATTGCCTAGGATACCGTCTGTTAAGAACTTGTAGTCCGAAGCTGTTCAGCTGTTGACAACCTGCTTTTCGCACTGGGGCCCATTGGCTAAAAAAATAGTAAAAATACATCTGATAGGCTAATAGCTTCCGGCGGCCATCTTGTTTTCTATATAAGAAAATTCAGTTTTAAAAATTCGGAAAAGTAGGATCATATTCTCACTATTTATTTTATTTACCATTGCTACATAGACAAAATAAACATGCATTGCTCTTCGCTAGGTAACAGTGGCTCGCAGAAATAAATATATTAGGATTGCAGATCGCTTTTACAAAATAGTTACATGAAATGCACCGAAAGAGAAACAACAGTACTATGCTTTTACTTATGACTTGTCACTAGCAACGGATTATGAAAGGGGGTCAAAATTATATACAAGCCCAAAAGTCGACATCAGGAAACCCGCAAATAACCTTTAACTTTAAGTTAATCACCATCACCAAGCTATTATCTTAAGTCCCCACGACTAAATATAGTGCTAAATTTTATAAACTATTACAGACTAGTTTACTACCTTTAAGGTTCATTCAGAGCGTTTAGTCAAGAGATATCGATATGAAATTCGCCGAAAAAGAAATAATATTTCGTGAGAGCACAAAACGATGGGATCTTATTTAAGTATTTGAGAGGAAGCGTAGATGTAAGACAAACAATACATAAGGGGTACTTAACTTATTATGTATGTACACCGTGACGACAAACTGAGGTACCTCCTGAAGAACCAGAAGTAGCACAGCAAAACTGTCTACACCAATCAAAAGTCAGTACAAAGTTACATTGAAATCCAAGTTTCCATCAAAATCGGTTAAAAATAAGTGGGTCAAATAATTCAGCAAAGAGAAAAAGTCGAAAAATTTGCCAAGTTTTGGTGATTCGGATTTTTCACGGCCGGCAAAAAAAGTTTTGTAAAAACTATTTTCACAGCGACAATCTACCGTATATTCCGAATTATAACCCCAGGGATCTTTTTGTTTCAAGTAAATTTTTTTTCATGTAAAGTTCGTATTAAAAGCCCCATGGGGGCTGTATTACGGTCGGGGGTTGTATTGTTTCAACGCATTTATTTGGAGTTAGTAATGCTCGACCTGCTTCTTCAGACATCGTCGACAAACTAAAAATTATTGCACACAATTCTTCTACGATAACCTTTATCTTAATTAATAAGAATACTTACCATTTGCCTAATCCCTACTGTGAGATAACAGCGTTATACCTAGGTATATAGGTACGAAAAGTACACCTAACGGTACTACTACTACTACTCCTATGCATTCATTATTCATTTGGGTAGGGGTTTTTATTTCGAACCGGGGCTTTTATAGTTTGGTGAGCCTTTTAAGGCACGTTTGGTCGTAATAAAGCCCCCTTGGGGGTTTTATTACGGTAGGGGGTTTTAATTGGAAATATACGGTATGTTAAATGAGGGATTTTTCCTGAATTTTTCATAACAATCGAACAAGGTTGAATTTTCAACTTTCCTGGCATTTCCATTAAGATTCAAGAGAATTGCAGAAAATTCCAGGAAATTTGACGGAAACTTGGATTTCAATGTAACTTTGTACTGGCTTTCGATTGGTGTAAACAGTTTTGCTGTGCTACTTCTGGTTCTTCCGCTATAGGAGGTACCTTAGTTTTTCGTCACGGTGTACATGTTAGCGGTAAATTGAGAAATCAGGCAATTTCAAGAATGCCTAGGCAGATTTGTACTGCGTTTTGGTTTCTGTGGTCAATTTTGAAGAAGACAAATTAGCAGGCCATTGTAGACCAACTGGCATAATTTTAAAGTCACGGCTGAATCAGAAAAACCTTACTTGAATTATGTGGACCATTTCATTTCTAAGTTACATCATTTAATATGACATAACTCTTCAAAGTTAATAATTGTCATAATTTACATATGAAATGGTCCACATAATTCAAGTGAGGTTTTTCTGATTCAGCAGTGAATTTTGAACATGCCAGTTGGTCTAAAATGGCCTGCTAACTTGTCTTCTTCAAAATTGACCACAGAAACCAAACCGCAGTACAAATTTCTCAATTTTTCTAGGCATTTTTGAAATTCCCTGATTTCTCTACTACCGCCAACGCACATACATAATAAGTTAAGTACCCCTTATATGCATTGTTTGTCTTACATCTACGCTTCCTCTCAAATACTTAAATAAGATCCCATCGTTTTGTGCTCTCACGAAATATTATTTCTTTTTCGGCGAATTTCATATCGACATCTCTTGACTAAACGCTCTGAATGAACCTTAAAGGTAGTACACTAGTCTGTAATAGTTTATAAAATTTAGCACTGTATTTAGTCATGGGGACTTAAATTACTATACTAATAATTTTCACGCGCCCCTAGCTACGGGGGTCTAAATTATCTATGCACCCGAAATACGATATTAGGAAACCCGCTAAAATAACTAATTCTTGAGTTTAATACTGTTAAATATGCTTGTTACTTTACTACCATTGTTAGCAAGAATTTGCAGTCAGATGTAGATAATAAATGCAGCGAAAAGGGAATAATATTTTGGTGCCCAGCACAAGACAAGACTACATAATTTTATTTAAATACACGAGAAGAACCATAAGATATTTAACACACAATACATAGGAGGTACTTTAATAATTATGGCAATAGTGCAAAACACGCATCAAAAACCAACATAAGAATTCTTTAAATTCTAAGCACATACCAACGAAGTAACTTTAAATGCATTCATTAAAAGGATTAGTTATAGGCAAATCACTGACGTTGTTTTCATTAGAGCCAATACTTCCAATAACAGAACTTGGTGCTGGGTTGCTCTACTGACTTAGAAACGCCTACATTAGCTGCCTTCAATTTTTATTTGAGACACCAATTGAAGAACAATGCAAAAGTTATCATGATTACTGAAAAATATAAACCCTTATTAGTACTGCAAATATCATTCTTTAACATCCAATCATTAAAAGTAAGAAAACTTACGAGGATAAATATAATTTTCCAAAATATGTGAAGTTAAGGAGGGGTGTTGGGTTTTAAAATCCCTGATTGGGGGAGAACGGCTAAACGGAGAGTTTTGGGGTAGACATTTTTGAAATCGCCGCATATTTTTCTAGCGGCTATGAGGGCTTGATTTTCAAAAATGCTTTTTAAGGAGGAAATATTTGGGGTTCTTAGGAGTGGGGGAAATACATTGAAAACATGTATTTCTATTTTTCTTACATAGTTGCAAACTGAAATTCAAAAAAGCGTCCTCATAACCGCTGCTAAATTTTTTTCTCTTTTTTTAACATTTTTTTGAAATCCGTACGTTGCTTCAAAATCCCAAAATCATATCTTTCCGAAAACGTCGGCAAATTTCATGTAAAGGAGCTTGTCATAGAGTAAAATATATAAATATATGGCAATGTGATAAAACCTTCAACGGAGTAAATATGTACAAAAAATTGTTAAATAATAATCTTTTTAACTAATCTCTTGCCTCTTACTTGCTAAATGGCCCTAATGAAAACAACGTCAGTGATTTGCCTATAACTAATCCTTTTAATGAATGCATTTAAAGTTACTTCGTTGGTATGTGCTTAGAATTTAAAGAATTCTTATGTTGGTTTTTGATGCGTGTTTTGCACTATTGCCATAATTATTAAAGTACCTCCTATGTATTGTGTGTTAAATATCTTATGGTTCTTCTCGTGTATTTAAATAAAATTATGTAGTCTTGTCTTGTGCTGGGCACCAAAATATTATTCCCTTTTCGCTGCATTTATTATCTACATCTGACTGCAAATTCTTGCTAACAATGGTAGTAAAGTAACACGCATATTTATTAACAGTATTAAGTAACTCAAGAATTTGTTATTTTTAGCGGGTTTCCTAATATCGTATTTCGGGTGCATAGATAATTTAGACCCCCGTAGCTAGGGGCGCGTGAAAATTGTTTTGATAGTAATAGCATGGTGATGGTGATTAACTTAAAGTTAAAGGTTATTTGCGGGTTTCCTGATGTCGACTTCTGGCAATGTATATAATTTTGACCCCCTTTCATAATCCGTTGCTAGTGACAAGTCATAAGTAAAAGCATGTAAATGATACAGCACGGAACCACATTTAACTTCAATACATAATTTACATAATGGAATAAGAGCAATGCATGTATGGATGTATTCCAAGTCCAAGAGCACAATAGGGAAGGCATGAGTGTAAAGCTGTGTTGGCCGTTAAGTCTGCCCCGTGTATCTCTTCCTATACCAAAACAGTAAAATCAATCATGTTTCTTCAATTATTGGTAATAAAAAATTTTCTAATTTTTAGCCCGACCAAGGGCTTATAGAACGGGTTTGTCTGTCTGTCTGTCTGTCTGTACGCACTCTAACTTTCCTACATTTTAATGAAAAATTATTTTACCTCGGATTTAAACGAATTAGCCCAAGTCAGAGGCTAAGTTCGTTAGCCATGAAAATCGTATAAATGATTTTACCAGTATTCGTTATTTTTCATTAGGCCAACGAGATAGTCAATTCAATTTTTAGTAAAAATATTAATTTAACCGCTTCTAATAATAAGATAATTTGACATACCCCTAAATAAATTTCCATATGGTCCAACCTTTTCGTGAATTATATATTGTTTCTGTTACACAAATAATAAAAGTACGTAAATTTTGTAAAAATTAGCTTTGAAAAATAGAGAACATTTCAATTTAATAATTGCTTCCTTTGCTTTGTTAGCATTAGTCAGTCTCATTAGTCCGACCGAAGGTCTGGCTAATGATACTGCTTGGCCGGAGTTTTTTAATGACTGGAACTAGAATGTCCAGGTAAAGGTACAGAACAGATCCAACAGTTTCAAAAAAAATTTCCAAGGAATAATAGCGTTTTAGCGAGCCAGAGGCTCACTAATGGAGCCGTGTTGTCTGTCCGTATGTATGTATGTGAACACGGTAACTCTTGAAGGCATTGGCCGATTTGGATAAAACCTCGGATTTGGACTCATCTCGACCTAGTTAGGAACCCTATTTAAAATGGGTGTGGTCCCCCCACCCCTTTCCGAGATGACGCGCGGTTGCTTTTATAAGCAATAAGATATGAAAATGGGGTTTTGGGTACTAAAATATCTTACACCGATTCTAGTACTTTGTTAGCGAGATAGTAAAAAATATTTTACACTGCTTCCACTTTATAAGCAATAAGATACTCGAATATTTTAGATGTAAAATATAGTTTGTGGGCGTGTCCACTTTTGGGAAGCAGTATATTCATAACTTTGGTGGTCCTTTATTATATGAAGCGGTAAGCTAACTTTTTGGGTGTTTCCCACTATATGGAGCAGTAAGCTAACTTTTTGGGTGTTTCCCACTATATGGAGCAGTAAGCTAACTTTTTGGGTGTTTCCCACTATATGGAGCAGTAAGCTAACTTTTTGGGTGTTTCCCACTTTATGAAGCGGTAAGCTAAGTTTTTGGGTGTTTCCCACTTTATGAAGCGGTAAGCTAACTTTTTGGGTGTTTCCCACTTTATGAAGCGGTAAGCTAACTTTTTGGGTGTTTCCCACTTTATGAAGCAGTAAGCTAACTTTTTGGGTGTTTCCCACTTTATGAAGCAGTAAGCTAACTTTTTGGGTGTTTCCCACTTTATGAAGCAGTAAGCTAACTTTTTGGGTGTTTTCCATTAATTAAAGCGGTAAGTTAACTTTTTGGGTGTTTCCCACTATATGAAGCAGTAATCTAATTTTTTGGGTGTTCCCCATTTTATATTGCGGTAAGCTAACTTTTTGGGTGTTTCCCACTTTATGAAGCGGTAAGCTATCTTTTTTGGTTTTTCTACTTGCGGAAAGCGCCAAATGAATTTTTAGTTGTTTCTACTTATTGCTTTCAGTTACCATGGCAAAATTTAAAATTTTTATAGTTTTTTGAAAAATATTAATTCATTTAGCGTTGTCATGGCAAAATTCAATATTTTTGAGTTTCCATGAAGATCTACATTTTCTATTGCTATGAGAAAAGTATTTAATTAAAGATTATCAAATTATAAATGAAACAATTAATTTTATCCTCTGGCTCGCTTCATGTTACGGCTTGGCGAATTTTAAAAATGAGTTTTACGCATTGATACTGTGGCTCGAAAATCTTAACTGTTCTTGTGACTATGACCTATGACTGGTTTTTACGTGTGCTTAGAGTGAGAGTGAGTAGTTTTTATAAACAGCGATCACAGCACTAGGGATCTTTTGCCTTCCCTATAGGGGTATACTTTATCTTTGGTTACCAGCTTATCTGTTATTCATGGTTGTGCACTAACGAAAATAAGCTTGAGAAAAGGTGCGGATTTTGCGTCTTTCAGTCATTTAATGCCATTCTTTATTGAATAAAATGGAATTCTAATATTTCTGAGTTAGCGTTAGCTTTGCAAAACTCAGTCTTATGTACGCAGTATGTGCAACAGTGATGACTAGACAATGAAAACTGATGAGAATGTGACTCCGATTTTCAGAATTGAGGCAACGACAAATTATATAATGAAAACAAAATGGTCGCCGGTAGGCAAGGAGCCAATAAAATTGCTTATTTTACAAATATTTTCAGCCAATCAGAGGCAAGAAGACGATGTCTTTCCAATCATTTCGTCCAATAAGCATATTTCGAACTGTACTAGAACCAATAGGGTAGATATAATATCGTCAGCTTCCTTCTAAAACCCTCTATTTTATGAAAATCCGATATAGCATTTCTATCATTTTTCTAAAATCCGCTATACCAACCTACCATTTTTTCCGAAGTCCGCTATACTAAACTATAAACTTTCACTTTTTCCAAAACCCGCTATACCAAACTTTCACTTTATCCAAAACCCGCTATACCAAACTTTCACTTTTTCCAAAACCCGCTATACCAAACTTTCACTTTTTCCATAACCCGCTATACCAAACTTTCACTTTTTCCAAAACCCGCTATACCAAATTATCATTTTTTCGAAATAACGATAAACCATTTTAAAAATTGGCTTAGCGGATTTTGGAAAAACGATAGAATGGTATAGCGCATTTTGGAGAAATGATAGAATTGGCATAGCTTATTTCGGAAAAAGTGATAGAATGGTATAGCGCATTTTGGCAAAATGATAGAATTGGCATAGCTTATTTCGGAAAAAGTGATAGAATGGTATACCGCATTTTGGCAAAATGATAGAATTTATTTAGCGGGTTTTAAAAGCAAGCCGACGATATTGTGAATTATTACATATGTACAATACAGTGACAGTCACCACTAGAGGCAAAACAAGTGACGAACGGTGCTATGGAAACATTTTCTGATTGGGTAGATTTTCGCAATTTTGGAGATATCCCATAGGCTCATTCACATTGATCAAAAAAATTGTTTTCCTCTGGGGGTTTGTTACCATTTGTCAAGTTTCTGAAATTCTTGAACATCATCCTGAATTCGAAATAATAGGAGTACTATTGCTTTGCTATTCTAATGTACTATTATTATTACTATTATTATACTTTAATTGTACTATTATTTCGAATTCAGGATGATGTTCGAAGAATTTCAGAAACTTGACAAATGACAAATAGTAACATCGCATCACCCTTAGAGGAAAATTATTTTTTTGATAAATATGCATGAAATGAACCCATGGGATATCTCCAAAATGACGAAAATCTACCCAATCAAAGCATGCTTCCATAGCACCGTTCGCCACTTGTTTTGTCTCGAATGGTGACGGTGACTGTACTTTGGATTATTCCCTGTCTTTCCCACGTTAAAAGGCGATGTCGGGTTTGAAATGCAGCTTATGGTATACGGCATACGGATGAAAAATTTGACTAGTTACCATGTAATTAAATTGTGACGTCATCATGAGGAGAATTACTTAAAGATAGAATTAGAAAGGTCATCCCGGGCACTTAAAAATACAATTGTGTCAAAACTCAGTTTTGCTAGAATTTTCTGAGCTACCACTAACTCTTCGATGTCCATACTGTTTAACTATATGCATTAAGCAAACATGCACCACTGAAAAATGACTAAATTCCACTCTGGGGATTAATCCGGGCAAGCCACCCCCAACTTATATACATCATTCGAAAGCGCATGTCAATACAATTTTCATAGATGGGCAAAATACTTGTATTTTGAAAATACTGTATTTAAAATACAGTATTTAAAATACTTTTTGTAATTTGTAATTTGTATTTTGTCGTAGTAAGAAAATGGGTATTTTGTATTTTGTATTTTCCACTCCTGAAATACAAAATGTATTTTGTATTTTGTATTTTGAAGAAAAAAAACATTTTCAAAATACAAAAGGGTGGTATTTAATCGTTCGTCTTAACATTTGACATTTTCGTCTTTTTCCGTTGAATATTTCGTCATTTGAATTTTTCGACAGACCATTTAACGGGTCTTCTTACCATTTAATGTGTCGTCTTCCACGTAATTTATGAAGTTTATTACAACTCAACATTGTAGGGTGTATTGTAGCGCCGTGTGCATGTACACGGTACGTGTACATGCTACGTGACTCGCTTCGCTATATAGAACTATTAAGGGCATAAGGTCTTGCATATTCTTGGAGGTGGAACTGCGAGTGGGGAGGATAGGGAGAATGAGTCTACAAAGGATATCTATATACTATCTATATACAAAGGATATATATGTCACTCTGTGTCGTGAGACAAGGGACAATGCTGCATGAGCTTGAGACAAGCATAGAGTAGTGACTCTCAATGCATCATGTTTACTACATTGATGTATGAAAGTCGCGCGCTCTTCCATCATTGGAGACTACGTCAAAAGCTCAGTGGTCACCCTGGTACCATACGATTGGCTTAAAAATCTTCACGTTGGAAGATGCACCTTGCGAGTTATATAAATACCACAGAGTGTGGCTCCATCTCTATTATATGAGGACACCCGTCAACGAACAACGGACTGGAATCCATTAATAGGATCATGAGGGATGAATTCACGTTACGCAGTCGACTACCGTTAGGTATTCTATTTACATTTACCAATTTCCATTATGCATATGCATTACCGTTTGCTCTTGTCCAACTTACCAAAAGAATTCACTATGCAAACATATAATTGGAATTGCGTCGATGAAGAAACTTACATATTTCACTCAGTCAGTGAGGAAGATTCCAATTGGCGAGAAGCGGAAACGGGGGAGATCTAAGCTGGCCACAAAAGCTTTACTTTACTGAACATCTATGCCAACTAAAACACTAAAAATAATGTATATAAATGTATATACCATGTAAATGCATGACGACACATTAAATGGTAAGAAGACCCGTTAAATGGTCTGTCGAAAAATTCAAATGACGAAATATTCAACGGAAAAAGACGAAAATGTCAAATGTTAAGACGAACGATTAATTATAAGTCAATACAAAATACTATTAACTTCCTATTTCCTTCATAATACATCGGCTTGCTGCGCATCTTGATTTAATATTTCCATTTCCTACTCATGCGTGCTCTCCCACACCGTGTAACTCACAGTATTTTTGCATTCAAACCAACTGTGGTGGAATCTGGCAATCGAATTTATAGCGCCACTTTCTGTACTTCATTGAAAACAAAAGGAGTTTCGACGCCGGTGATTAGCACCTCTATTTCTACTTTCATTGCATTAGGCATGATCTTCTTAGAAATTTGAGTGCCCTAAAATGTCCAGAATGTCAACTGTACCAGTTGATACTGTAGAAAGTAATATAAGTGACAACTCGTTACCCATAATTTTGGAACGAAGAAAAAGATTTTTTTCAGTAGCTTCGAGTAACACTGATAAAAAACATCAAAAAAAGGTGCCAAATTTGTCCCGCACATATTTCTGCCTAATATTCCTGAAGTAAATGAATCTATGGTAGTCTAAATAAAGTGTACTAAATATTCTTACATCTTATAACGCTGCATGTATTTCACACAATATTTGAATAAAATAAACAAAAGAAAGTATTTGTATTTTCGAAAAGTATTTTCAATTTGTATTTTGACCCTAAAAAATGTGTATTTTGAGTCGAGTATTTTGTATTTTGTATTTTAAGAAAAAAATGTATTTTATTTTATTTTATTTTGGACTGAGATTTTGAGTATTTTGAGCAAAGTATTTTCAAAATACTTTGTTGAGTATTTTGCCCATCTATGACAATTTTTTCAAAATTGGTCTCAAGAAAATCGATTAACATTTAGCTGGTCAAAGACTAGGTTGAATAAAGGAGTTTGGGAGATTGCAGATTGGGAAACTGAGAGTGCAGACTAATCTTCAGAAATTTTACTCACTGTGACGTCACAATTCATTTATGAAGAAAGCAAGGAGAATAAACCGTTGCCTGGGTGTTCTCTTGCGCTTTACCAGGAGGATCGACTAGAGATTTCCACATGGGGGATTTTGAACTTCTATAAGGGACGTTTTTGGAAAAGTCTATAACTTGGCATTAGTCCATTGGTCGAGACACTTAATGTCGTCCTACTATAACGTCTGATAGATGACTCAGCAATTCATCAGCAAAACTGTTATTTTATGCTGAGTCATCTGCATGAAGTTCCGTGGAAAGGGCTATACCCATACCAAGCTGGTTGTCTTCATTGTCTTGGTTTCTGAAATACAGTACTGCTTAGTATCCCGACTACTGCCGAGTTACAGGCTTTTCCAAAACCGTCCCTTATAGAAGTTCAAAATCCCCCATGTGGAAATCTCTACTCGATCCTCCTGGTAATGCGTTTATTTTCCTTGGAAGAAAGTATCTCCAATTGTCCTAACCTTCATCACTATGACAATATACTAACCTTGGTATACGGTATACCGAAACAAACTTGAATACTCTTGACAACCGCTTGACAATTGTGGTCTATCATATTCGTTGTTAAAATCGATTTGCAAAAAACCTTCAACCTCATAACGATTATACTTATAGATGTAAAAAAAAATACTAGGATGACCGCATAAATCTGTGCTACCAAGTTACTGCTCGTTTTACCGATACAAACACCTTTGGATGGAGATTAAAAAAATCATTTGTGGGAGTTATTGATAAACTTCCCTTGAGCGCGCCTGCTAGTAAAGCTATAGTCTGTGGTCAAGAAATAAATAAAATAGACAAGAGCAATGAAAGTAACAGAACGATAAGTACATAAATGTCTTGCACAATTTTGACCTTTTGATGTGTTACCATTTTATATTCCGTTCATATGCAATATCTTACACCCTAACACTAAGAGAAAGTAATTTGAAAGCCTGATTGTTTTGACGAAACGCAATTTGTTCCAAATTTGAGACTGCAATAATAATTAGGTTGAGTAGTCTCAAGGAAAACATTGGCTCTTTAAATTCCAAATTACTGACTTAGATTTTCGTGCAAACACACTCCAATGGTAACCAAAGTGCATAGAAATTTACAAAATGACAAATTAACTAAGCCCTAGCCCCAACACATGGAAAATTCGCGATTTTTATGATAAGACATGAACTGATTTGCCAAAAATGTAAGTACTTTATATCTGTTGCAATTACAATCGTTTAAAAAATACTAGGAGGACCGCATATATACGGACTACAAGAATACTAGCGCTTTTACCTATATTTGACCTCTAATTTGAAATAAAAATTATTTTGTGAAAGTTTTGGATAAAATTGCGTTACCTTTCACAAAATAATTTTTATTTTAAACCAGAGGTCGAATATCGGTAAAAGCGCTCGTCATGTTGTAGTACGTATATATGTGGCCCTCCTAGTATTTTTTAAACGATTGTAATTGCAACAGATATAAAGTACTTACATTTTTAGCAAATCGATTTTACAGGGAAAATGATAGTCTGGTAGTCAGGCGGTTGTTAGGAATGCGTCCCTCGTAAAGCTGTTTTCGACAGTAATCTATGCTATAATTTCTATAATCTTTGTACAGGGTGTCCCAGAATGATATGTATACAATACGTCTAAAGATATTGACGCTATGAGATATCTATCAGAAGTATTTTGCTGTTTCGGGCGAACTCAAACCTTCCGCTAACGCAGAAGGTATTCCGACTTTTTGGAAAATTGTCCTTATTTTTTAACTGTGACATTGTACCTTAAAGTATAACCCAGAAAGTTGTGGGAAATATGTCTGGCTTTCGAAAGAGGTATTCCACAGCTTCTTATGCTATTTATGGAAGATATACAAGCAGAATTTCTACAGCAATCTGGCGATTTGTGGACGGGAATTTGGTGACCGATATTTACCGACGCTGTGAGTTTACAGACGGCGGAATTTACCGCCCGTTGGAATTTACAGGCGCTTCCAATGTCGTTGCATTAAACTTGCAAGCAATTGAAGGCTACATGACACATGAGCACAATTCCAGAATATACACTATTTTAATAAAAAACATAGATTTATAGTTTGTTAACTTTTAAAATTTACTTCTCTTTCTGTTTTAATTAACAAATATACATTAGGTTATCAACAATTAAAGAAAAATGGTTTAAAAGTGTTCATATGTGGATCGCATTTAATAAATTGTGAACTATACATATTTCATGCCTTTACTACTAATTGCGTACTAATTAATTAAGATTTCAGCCTTGTTGCTCGACAGTTGCAAGCGTCGGTTATTTCCTACCGCCTGTAAACTCCAGCGGCGGTAATGTCCGTGCGCCTGTAAATTCATGTAACCGGGAATTTTCAGATTTTGTTGCGGTTGCTTTTCAGTAATTTTGCTCGGATTTCTTTTATGAAAGTCGTAGGAGGCTGTGTAATACCTCATTCGAAAGCCAGATGCATTTCCCACAACTTTCTCACTGATACTTTAATGTACAATGTCACAGTAAAAAAAATATGGACATTTTCCCAAAACGGCGCAATACTTTTCTGTATAAATCGTGAGTTTGAGTTCGCCCGTTTCCGATAATAAAAGCTGCAATTGGTGATGTTGTTAATGCGTCTGTTCACGCTAGCGATCTGAGAGACATGGCGTCCCCAGTCGGCGTATTTGACCATGAATAACTCAAGAACGGTACTACCTATTAAAATATGTTAAGTACCGTAGGACAAAGAACAATATCTTGAATCGGAATCGGAGCCAATTTTATCAATAAGAAAATCGATAAAGACCTGTCAAAAAATCTCGAAATAAAAAAGTGGCAAATTCGTTATTCAAATCGCCCGGTGGTCATCTGGTCATTGGCAAAGTGGTTGCCCTTGCTAGCGACTACCAATGTTATGCGGGGTGCTTTTGACTTGGGTGATCCTCTGGGTAGGAGAGACGGATTCGGTAACATTCAGAACACTTGTCCATGGGTCATAAAAATGCGGAAGTTCAGAAAAGCATAATCGGAGATGAAAACTCTGAAAGAAATCTGTGAAGCGGTTTAACCACCGGGAGGAATCATTTATGAACTTCTGCTTTTTGATGACCCATGGACAAGTGTTCTGAATGTTACCGAATACGCCTCTCCTACCCAGAGGATTAATACCCAAGTCAAAGCACCCCACATAGCATTGGCAGCGGGCATCTGATTTCTTCTTTAAGTGATCCGGAGGGGCACCTTTTTGGCGAATATAATCCGGGAACAAAAAAATGAAATTTGGGCACCCAAAATTTATACTTTTTTCATGGATATAATCCCGAGGCACAAAAAAAGTTCAAAATAAACTATATTGCACCTCTGGTGTGCCCAAATAGTACCTCTGTGGTGCCCGGGCGCCAGTGGGCGCAAATAGTACCTCTGTGGTGCCCGGGCGCCAATGGGCGCAAATAGTACCTCTGTGGTGCCCGGGCGCCAGTGGGCGCAAATAGTACCTCTGTGGTGCCCGGGCGCCAGTGGGCGCAAATAGTACCTCTGTGGTGCCCGGGCGCCAGTGGGCGCAAATAGTACCTCTGTGGTGCCCGGGCGCCAGTGGGCGCAAATAGTACCTCTGTGGTGCCCGGGCGCCAGTGGGCGCAAATAGTACCTCTGTGGTGCCCGGGCGCCAGTGGGCGCAAATAGTACCTCTGTGGTGCCCGGGCGCCAGTGGGCGCAAATAGTACCTCTGTGATGCCCCGGCGCCTGCGGCGCCCGGACACCGGGTGCCCCGTACGCGAATGTCATCCGCGGGCACCTTGAAGAAATCAGATGGCCGATTGGCAGTCACTGGCAACCACTTTGCCAATGACCCAGGGGATTTGGAGGTCGGATTTTCCACATTTTTATTTCGAGATTTTCTGACAGGCCAAATTTATCAATTTTCCTATTGTTAAAATTGGTTCCGATTCAAGGTATTGTTTTCTGTCCAGTGATACTTAGCATGTTTTAATAGGTCGTACCGTTTTTGAGTTATTCATGGTCAAAGTGTATACATACCATTCTGGGACACACCGTATAATCTTTACTTGTACAAATTCTTAGGGCTGTCTTTCAAAGGTTGGCATATCTTAAACCAATGTGAACATTTCGCAATCAAACTCAACAGATTACCGGATGAGAAAATACTTGAAAGACAACCGAAGACGAAAAATTTAGAAACAGGTTTGTTTGCTATATGTTGTTATGATGTTAGGCATGGTATTAAATGTCACATCGCTCATTATGGTGTCGCAATTCAGTTTCATAATTTACAATAATTATTGTCAATTTCAAAATATTCATGTACACGACAAATTACCAAATCACTTAGCTCAAATTTAAATAAATTAGGTCATTTTATTCATTTTCACCCAATGAGAGAATGCTTCCATTAAATACGAGTTCTGCCAGGCAAAGTAGTGCACACAAACTTGGTGAGGACTTTACTCTCAACAATAGTATGAAAACAGCATTACCATTTATCTGCCTAGCAGAAGGAGTATTCAGTCCACGGCCCACGCGTGGGAGAGCAGTAGGGCACTTGTTAGTGTATCGCTGAACCCAAGGTACATTGAAACTATATGGCAACTTGGAGCTATACAAGGTATGGAGTCCTTGTACTTGTTTGTATTTTAAACTCTATGGCATTATTGGAAGCATAACGCTGTAATCCCCATAAGTGAATTACATTACTGTTCTGAGTGAATTTTGTAAATAACTATTTCCATACCTTGTATAGCTCCTGGTAACCATAGTTTCAATTTGCCTTGGCTGAACCGTTAATTCATTTTATTCTTTTTCAGTCAATCAGAGGCAAGACAAGAAGCCTAAATGGGTCAAGTTTCTATTGGAAACTTGATTTTTATTTTTACCAAGGAGAGGAAAAATGGTACATTTTACATTAGAAGAGCGATGAAATCTATTGGGACGTTTTGTGAATCGTATTGGGACGCTGATGAAGAAAGATAACCCCGTATCCCTGACTACGTCTACTTGGCCCTGGTTTACCCCCCAGTAGAATTCGGTTTACGTCCCAATAGAATTCATTAAAATTTTGCCATTTCTCCTCTCCTTGGTAAAAATAATAATCAAGTTTCCAATAGAAACTTGACCCATTTAGGCTTCTTGGAGGCAAGACGAAACGACCAATCTGGCACAATTTGTCGCTATAAACTTTAACAACGATTGGACAGTACAGTTGCCGTCAACTGATCAGACCCAGACTAAACAAGTGGCGCTCGCTGCTATGGAAGCACTTTCTGATTGGTCGTGTTTCGTAATTTTGGGGCCTTCCCATAGGCAGATTGGAATTTAAAAAAATAATAATGAAAAAAAATGCGAATTAACCTGTGGGAAGGCCCCAAAATGACGAAACACGACCAATCAGAAAGTGCTTCCATAGCAGCGAGCGCCACTTGTTTAGTCTGATCAGTTGAGGGCAACTGTAATGTACAGTTCTCACCAGCATTCTGTAGAGTTTGCCTGGCAGAAGTCGTCATGGAAGCAGCAGGTGATAGGTCAAAAATGATTCATTTATTGGAAATATGATTGGTCGATTTTCATTTTCGAACTAAGCTGTTTCCGACTGGGGTGTATTTTATATTTCCACAATTTTATTGTCTACTCATTGTCTTGGAACGCCATATATGTGCAAATATATACTAAATATGCGTTTTTGAATAGACCAAAATCATGAGGTAATACTGTCAAATTGAATCAAGAATTAAACATTTTATTTCTCTTTTAGCAATGAAGCGTGTAGTTAAATTGATTAAATTCACCTCGACATAATATAACGAACGGGAAGGAGTAAATCTAAACCCAACAAACTAACAACTCAACGGATTTCCTTACTAGGATGATAGACAAAAAATAATTACTAAAAGCCTTTACCTAACTGGTTTCTACATTAACATAACTTTACTGAAAATAGGCAATTACACAAAGCTCTCTTAATCTATCCTTAAACTGTCTCCTCATTTTGAAATTGTTCGTACCCTTGGTTCACAAATTTGTTACAATCTTAGAATCCCAAAGCACCCAGTGAATTAACATAATGTTTAATGTTGATACAAATATGAAGATTTTAAATAAATATTTATTTAATGAATTTAAGAGTTGGGTATTTACGTTTTCACTCGGATTTTGATAAAAATTTGGAATTAATTAATTACCATGGATTTCATAGAAACAATTAAAAAATTGACACAAAGTACTGTCCTTGAGCGCTCTTGCAATGCTTGCAAGCCCTTATGTATGGCGTGATAACTTAAGAGCACTTGCACCAATGGTAACCAAACAACATATGAATTAACAAAAAGCCAAATTTTCTAAGCCCATGCCCCAACACATTGAACTGATTGAACAATTCAAATTATCATGACATGATTCGCGAAAAAAACTCCGGCCAAGCAGTATCATTAGCCAGACCTTCGGTCGGACTAATGAGACTGACTAATGCTAACAAAGCAAAGGAAGCAATTATTAAATTGAAATGTTCTCTATTTTTCAAAGCTAATTTTTACAAAATTTACGTACTTTTATTATTTGTGTAACAGAAACAATATATAATTCACGAAAAGGTTGGACCATATGGAAATTTATTTAGGGGTATGTCAAATTATCTTATTATTAGAAGCGGTTAAATTAATATTTTTACTAAAAATTGAATTGACTATCTCGTTAGCCTAATGAAAAATAACGAATACTGGTAAAATCATTTATACGATTTTCATGGCTAACGAACTTAGCCTCTGACTTGGGCTAATTCGTTTAAATCCGAGGTAAAATAATTTTTCATTAAAATTTAGGAAAGTTAGAGTGCGTACAGACAGACAGACAGACAGACAGACAAACCCGTTCTATAAGCCCTTGGTCGGGCTAAAAACCGCAACTCAATAACGATTATACCTACAAAAGTTAAAAAAATACAGGAAGGACGGGAAATATCTGGGCTACAAACGTTCAACGGCTTTTAGCGATACTCAACTTTGGAATTGAAATAAAAAATAATTTGTGAGCGTTTTGGCTGAAATTCCATAAGTTTTTACAAATTATTTTTAATTTCAATTCCGAGGTTGAGTATCGGTAAAAGCCGTTGAACGTTTGTAGCCCATATATTTCCCGTCCTTTCTGTATTTTTTTAACTTTTGTAGGTATAATGGTTATTGAGTTGCGGTTTTTTTTGCAAATGGATTTTTACACCTAATATGATAGTCCGATAGCCAGGCTGTTGTCAGGAATACCCGACTCTTAAGTAATTGTAATTGCTAATGTTTAGTAAGGCTATCTGATATTTAATATTTAATGAAGAAATTGTTTAGGCAGTTTTTCACCTATTTAGTAATTAATTGCTTATCATCCTAGTAAAGTAATCCGATGCTGTTAAGTTACACTGTCACTAATTTGGTTTATAAATATGGATAAGAATGTTATATTGGATGTGTGCCAAGTTTAGTTTGTTGGGTTTAGATTTACTCCTTCCCATTCGTTATATTATGTCGAGGTGAATTTAATCAATTTAACTACACGCTTGTTTGTTAATGGCTTCAATAGGAATAAAATGTTTAACTCTTGATTCAATTTGACATTGTGTATTACCTCATATGATTTTGTTCTATATTCGAAAACGCATTTAGTATATATTTTGCATATATATGGCGTCCCAAGACAATGAGTAGACAATAACACTGTGGAAATATAAAATACACCCCAGTCGGAAACAGCTTAGTTCGAAAATAAAAATCGACCAATCAAATTTCCAATAAATGAATCATTTTGGACCTATCACCTGCTGCTTCCATGACGACTTCTGCCAGGCAAACTCTACAGAATGCTGGTGAGAACTGTAAAGTAAACCACAACTTTTTTTTAGCTGCGCTCTCTTAATAGTAGCTGCCTGTTTGCCTATTACATTTACAGTTTAGTTGATTTCTATTTAGATAAATATGCATGATAATTCTGCTTCATTTTCATTAGCTGAAAATATTCAATTTTACTGGCTATAATCTCCTAGGGCAAGTATTTTTCTTTTTTACTGTTCCGTTTAGCCTTATACAATTACAATATTGCCACCGTTGCTGAATCTAATAAAATGGCAAAATTTGCAAAAGTAAAGGTTCTTTGGTTACTTTAGTTTGGGCTTTAAACCCAGCCAGGGCATGCTCAGTGAAAAGTCTGCGAAATACCCTTTTATTAATTAAGTAATAATAATGGTTCATCAGTTCATCTACACATAGTAATAATTAGTAAATTACTAATCACAGATGTAGATATCTATAGTACTAAAGTACTAGAATAAGACAAGACAGAATATTTATTACTATCTAATGTCAGCCATTTGACTTTCATGGAGTGATTTTATGGAATTTACGTTATTTGCATTCCTGTACGAGCTCAGCTCACGGCTCACGCCGTCACGCCTCACACGGTCGGTTTAGAAAGTGCTGAGCATTTCCCAATGGTTCACTCTGTTCTGTTTAGAAATGCATGCATGCCATGTTCTAAAATTTATCTTCACTTTGTATGCTTGACGGTTTTCGTTTTAACATAAAAGTAGACTGCGAAGACCATTAAAAATCTTCGTCATTTGTGCTTAGTTTAGTGCCCAATATATACATCTAGGTAATTCCAGTAATTCGTAGACAATCATTTGGGGAATATATGAATATAGTGTAGTATTTGTATATAATTACAATTAATACAGAGCGTCATTCCATCCGGTAATGACGACTCCACCCTTAATTAGTATGTATTTAATAATTTGCTAATAATTTAATTTTCCAGGCTATCCTTTCAACAAATGTGACGGTTTTACTATCAAGGGTGTCAGATTAAGCGAAGATGAAATTGTTAAAAAGCAGCGGAGAATTAAAGAAACAGGTTTGTTGGTATTTATCAACTTAACACACAATCACTGACAGATCCACATTATGACCCTTGTTTTTTGGTCTTTTACTTGGACGGCGATTTTTTTACATGTACTAAATCTGGAACCTTTTTCATTCAGCATCCCTATCTACCCAATGCGATTCGAAATGTAAAACTTTCGAGGCACAATACATGTCCCTTTACTGCATCTGTAGAGAAAATCCAAAAAATCAGATTGCCTTTCAATTCTTCCTAATGTATATTATATAATTTAAATTGTTATAGAAGCAGTTAAACCACAAGATGCATTCAAGAATACTGCCTCAGCTTCTAGAAGAAACGAAGGCGCAGTATTTCAGAATTTATCAGCATCGTCCAATGAGAAATTACAAGTTTTGACACCGGTCATCCGAGTCAGTTTAATTAATTTAACCCAAATCAATCAATTACGCGCATGTAGTACTACTGTAAGTCCATAGAAAATCAGGTTTTATAAACCCGTTATTGAGCAATTTTATTCGATCAACTTATGAGTAAAACCTCCGTCGGTCAGCTGCATTGAAAAGTTAATTGTAAATAGAGTAAATAGTAACATGATGACTCGAGAATTTGACATAATATTATTTAGTTAGGTAGTTATGTACAGTGTTGGCCGTAAGTCACGCATCATTGGGATATAACATTACGTGTGGCCAGAAATTACGCATCATAGGGAATTAACATTACGGGTGGCCAGAAGTCACGCATCATAGGGAAATAACATTGGTGTGTAAAAGGTAAAGGACTTTAGTTAAGTCCTTTACCTTTTCTGAAGTCCAGTTCCGGTAGCAATTCGTTCATTAGCAAATCAAGATACGTTTCACCATTTACCGTCCGCGTAAAGAATTTAACGAAGATAGTGTCCAAAATTGACTGCGTCCAGAGACAAAATGCGATTCTCCTTGCTGGATCTTCTGGTTTTAGAGCCTGGAGAATTTTCATTTTATATGGTTTAAAATGATGTAATTTTAGGATAGGACGAACACTGGTTCTTGAAATGTTAAAACCCCTTGCTACTTCTCTTAGTGATCTTCTTGGACTTGCAACAAATTTTGCAAGAACTGACTGTAACCTCTGGGTTTGTGGCAGTCTTAGGAGCCCCAGACCGAGGGGCATCAGCTGTAGAACCTGTCTTCTTGAATTTGCTAGCCAATCGAACAACTGTTGATTAGTGGATGGCCTTATCAAAGGATGTCTCCGAGCGAATCCTACTGCCACGGCTCTGGTGGATAAGCCTGGACGTTCAGCCAACATTATCACTCCCATTCTTTTTTTCTTCGAAAGCTTCATCGCACAAATGATACTCATATTTGATAAAAAGAACTTACAAAAAAGTGTTATCCTTCTCAAATAAACATGCATTGGAGTTGATTATTGAATGGAACCGAAGCGCCTCTCAAACACCAATATTATTTCCCTATGATGCGTGACTTCTGGCCACCCGTAATGTTAATTCCCTATGATGCGTAATTTCTGGCCACACGTAATGTTATATCCCAATGATGCGTGACTTACGGCCAACACTGTAGTTATTATAGTACGACTAAGGTTTTAGTAATAGTAATCTCTAAACAAAGCCCTCTGTTATATTATGTAAGAATAAAATGTAATGACCAGAGAATTATGACGCAAACCTAGAAACCTATAATATTACTAGTGCTGTCTCTGATAAATGCTTAGAAATGTATTAGCTACAGAGCTACACTACTGTTATTTACCGTACAAATAATCATGTAACAACCAATGGTGTATATTATATCGTTATATGATTATATATATTATGTATAATTAGACGAAGACGCAATCTTCATTTCATGTAATCTATCTATCTAATCTAAAAGGAAAAGTAAGGAAATGTTTTTCACAAATCACAGTATATAAAAACTGAAATTAATTCACGCAATTAAAATTAACTGCTAAAATTACTTACTAATATTACTAATGTCAAATTCATACACTGAGCTGAGCGTGTAACTATCAATTTATTTTAATTTTAATAGTATTACACATTTGGTATGTAATCCTTCTTAAATAATAGATGTGACAATTCCTTGAAAGTTTGAAGAATATTGTTTTATTCAGGATTTATATGATTTTTATTGAACATCAATCAATAATATATTATTCATTACAGTATTCATTATTCTCATGCTTAGGTATGTGATGCAAGATTTTGTCGGAAAAGTAAATAATAAATTGCTGTTAATTGTCATGAATAATAATAGTAATGATTTAATTTGCGACTTGGAAAAATTAACTTAATAATAGTTTACTAAGTTTACCCTAGTTTTTAGCAATTCCGATGACTCCACAACCAATTCTTCCACCTGCATTTCCAGTTTTTAAACTGTCTTCATTGCCTCCTTGTCCTAAGTCATCACTTCCGGCATGGACTACTACGGCACGTCCAATAATGCTGTCTGCACCTGTCAGTGCAATTTTAGGATCCTTAATATTGATATTTGCTACTCCATTTTGATCGGCAATGATATTTCCAAGATCACCAACATGTCTTGTTTCTGACGAGGGGCTTCCATGAGTTTTCTGCAATTCAATAAATATTTACGTAAACAAAATGGAGATAGATAGCTGTCAGTTTTCATTTGCCGGACAACTTTATAGTACATACCTAATAGTAATGCATATCTAATTCTATGGTACATACAAAATAAAATACAATAACTAGTTTTCGTTCGATTCCAACTGTTGTCTTTTTAAATTGTTTTTTACGCAAAGCACAGTCAATAAATTAAAAATTCAACAGTAAAATATTTTGCCAATGAAGTGGAGATTCTTCCTGCATTTTCACATTTCCATTTACTTATTTAAATGACCGATTGAAATAATACACTGTGTGCCGGGAATTGCCACGAACTCCTCCGTAATGATCTCAAAATCTCAACCTTAAGATTAGTCAGTAAGAATGTCGAATAATTGTTGTGTACTCCTGTACTCTATTTTAGTATTAAGATTCAAGATGCTAAAGGCTTTAAATCTGAATGCGCCAGCGATACTATGTATATTTTTTGCTAATCTTTGTGCCCAAAGGGAGACATATTTTAAAGCCTCAGGCAAATGGGTTTCAGTTAAATCTAAAAAGCTAAATATTATTTGCCTAACTTATTTTTGTTTTCAGTTCAGCACGATATCTTGCGGACTTGTTCCTTGGAAGATATGTACGTGAATGGCTATTTATCAATAATGCAAAATGGAAACCATATATTGCAAAGTAGCATTGTTTCGGTGGAGAGAAGAAATGTGTATCATCTAGGGATTTCCAAAGTGGTAATAATAAAGTAAGAAGAAACATACTGATTCATACAACATTAATTATTACATCAAAACCCAATGTCAAAATTATTATCATTTATGTTACTTAGTACCTTTACCTTTTAATAAAGTTATTATAAGTTATTATATAAGCTTGTATACTTAATTGAAACTACTTTATTACTTTATACAGTATTTGCTGTGGTATCAGCATATAAATGTTTTAATAATTAAGGTATTGAGCGAGAGATGTGTCTTATATAATTGATAATTGTAAGAATCATTTCAAAAATTAAATATCATTTTACATTTAGCATAGTATTGAGCACACATACGTATTTGTAGTTGTAGACTAAGACGCTAATTTTTGAGCGCTACATGCTCGTGCACTACTTTTATGCTTTTATGTTAAAACTCTCTGCATCATGTTGCTTGACAATGAAGGTCATCGTAAGTCATAGACGACATGCAAGGTGCAGTTCTGAATTTCTAACTGAAACAACACTATTTCCTTACTAATTACAGAGTTTACTTAGGTGATTAGTAAGTCAAATGCGCACTACTATAATGTTTGTATTTGTAATGACAAAAGCAAGCATTTCAACTCCCAATTATGAAGGCGTAACAATATATCAATGGTCGATGAAGAAAGGAGAAGAAAAGTTACACCTAGTTGATTATTACTACTGTTACCTCAAAGTTAAACTGGTATAAGTATACTACTTCGTATTCGGAACGAAAGTGAATTAAATGTATACTGCCAAATGTATATCCAAATTTCGTTTATTCATTAAAAATGAACTTTCATGCCTTCGCTTCATTTAATGGTATGATCAATACACGCTATGACTATGACTATCATTTGCACACCATTGGCTGTCACGCTTCTTTGGACTCAATTAACCTATTGATTTTATACTACTAATACTAGATTGAGGTATAATGAGATGAAACCCTCTAAAATTGATTTTCTGTCAGTCTGCTCTAACTCGCGTTTTGGTCACTGCTTCATATTACTAAATAAATTATGGTTGAACCAATGGAAAAGAAGTTACAGTAGTGAATACAGAGCAGTAAACACTGAACATACGACGTAAATACGTATATTGTACACAGGTAGTCTGTAATTGGGTATACAAACATAATAGGTAATATTCGTAATCCAAAACAGTTAACATCAGCCGATCTATAAAACTGGAAATTGTACGTACTATTCTCAAATAATTTACTAAATATTAGTAAAAATGTACCATTTGGGTTTACCTCTATTTCTAAGTGTAGATATTTCATTTGCTTCTGAATTAATGAATTATTATATCTACGAGATGAGATTGAGACAAGCCTTTGGGCTGCTTAAATGCGATGCGTCTAAGAACTGTGTTACTAAAGTGCTACAGTTCAATCAAGCCAATGATGGCTTTAAAAATATGTTTTGAACTTTGGAGTGACAGAGGTACAGTTTCTTTGACTTGGCTGAAAAGCAATTATTAATTATGATTAAGACTGACCCCGTATGGATTGAAGTGACCACCGGTGGATCCACAAGGGTTTTCGTCACCACTGACATCTCCCAACTCATGAATATGGAATCCATGAGTTGTATTTGGTCCAAGATTTGAGATATCCCCAACAACACTTACAATTCCATCAGTTTGAGTAAATCTTATAATGCCTTTGACTCCGCTTTTCGCCGTTCCTATACTAATGACTGCAACAGCTTTCAAAGGTTGTTGGCTCTATTAAAAATAGTAGTTAAATATAGTTTCCCATTTACATGTAGAGTTAAAAAGTAATTGTAATATTATTTTGAAATATTACTGCCGAGCCAGTGGCTGTACAGAGAGTGATGACGACAGCAAGGATAACGGCGACGACGATACCGATAAAGACCATGGTCTTCATTTTCATAATACTGTTGGCAAAAAAATATTAAACTACAATGTCTTACTATGTACTATGTTTTACGAAACTTAACATTTTTGTCAACTACCATGCAAATATTTGTTACACATTTATTTAGAAGTTCATTTACATTACCCTATTATTAAAAGGAATCTACGGACAAATGGCTTATATAATTTTAACATGTGTAAAGCTGCGTTATGTGCGCTTTTCAATTTGGCAATTTAAACAAAGATAATTTTCAGTCTTACTTTAAAAATTACAACAGAGGATCACAAACAACTTTCGATATTTCGCAGTTAAAATATTTATCCAAGGATAGTGAACGATGTAGTGAACGTGATTGTCGTGGTCGTAAGGTGATTCAGTTCACTGTTGCTGTCGTCTTCAAAGTTTTATGTGAGATAATACTTTATTTTGTGTACTGAGCTCAGCAAAACCACATAGGCAAATGGCTAAGGCTGTTATCAACGTTGAGGTTCGCCTGTGTTTGCTGTGAGAATTCTAGTTTCAGTGGAAGCTCTTCTTTCTGACATAATGGATTGTAGACTTGTTGATTTCTATTGAGGGGGACTAGCCGAGAGGGAAAATCTATCAGCACGTATAGGCATATCTTCATTGTGGATTTGTACATACCTACACCTAGTAAAAGTGATTCTGTTTTCAGGGACACTTCTATTCTGACTCATAAAACTAAACAGACTATACATATATACTACATGATATACTTTACCATTTACCATACAATGATACAATTGCTTTAGAACACAATGGAATATTATACCAGCAAGGACAATAGGACAAAATACTACCAAACTACTTTTGCATACAGTATTGTACATAACATCAACCATAATCACCTCTATTTTACATATGTAAGTAAAAGAATGTCATAATAAAGTCGAAACCAAAAATAACAGCTTTGAAACTTGTGGTTCCTAATTTTGCCTATTTTCAGTATTTTCGGTTTCAGAATTCCATATTAAGAAATCTCAGAAGCAGCCTTAAGTATCTTACGTGTATTGCTTTCATGACACTCGTTTTAAAATACCAATGTAGAATAACAAAGTATGCTCAGTTGCTCAGTTTGCTTTGCGTACTTTCCGGACTTGCTATTTCTGAGAATTTAGTTAAGATCTACCTGACTGACAGTGATACCAATATACAAGCGTAAGCCGTAAGCTAAAAATGCATGACATTCAAGCAAATGTAAAGTAATCTAGAAAAGCACTATTTTATGGTAAATCAACTCACTTTAAATTAGTTACCTGTATTTTTACCATTTTGTCCATGAAAGCATTCGTTTCTGAAGTTCTGCTACACGATGCATGTCAAAGTATTATTTCTTACGTCAAGTCAAGTCTATCTGTTGCAATGCGTAGAAAGCTTTGCAATAATGATGTTGCAAAGGTGTATTCTAAAGCTGCAATTAATTTACGGATTGAACGATTGCTTTGATTACTTCACCTTTATAGGATGCCTTCGGCTAAAACCTTGAATTTAATGCAATAACTCATCGTGTCCATACATATCACTTATTTATTCACTAATGAAAACATGTACACCGTATTCCGAAATGGTTCACGTACTAATAATTCACGGCTCTGTCTTGGGTATTGTGCCAAACCTAGAGAAACCAAAAATACATCCCATGTTTGATTTTGATGTATGTACAATAAACTGATATTTAATAAGACATTTAACTTACTGGATGCTCATGCACCCATGCCACAAGTTTCTAAAATCCAGTCGTTTTCTACAACTTTTACTTCATTTTTTCACAATATTGTGTAGCGCGCGCTTGAGCGCACATATGAGCAAAAAGATGGGCATTTTATCCAAGCATCTCAGAAACATACCTAACCTGTGAAAAAATTTTGGTTTATTGCTCCATGATTTGTACTGGAGAGAGGATGGAATTTGTACTGAATTATTTCGAGACACCCTTTACAAATAGACCTCTCTAATAATCCTGATTCAGACTCTAATTGGAATTATAAACATTAGATCATGCAAGTAAATATGTAAACTAGGCAAAAAACATTATGAGATATTTAAGAAGCTTATTTATTGTTCATAATTTAGTCGTGCTCAGTTCTTTTAAAGTAGGTATGTTTGTAATAACAACTTCGACTAAGCTAACAAAAAACAGCTACCAATATTTATAGGCACAAGGCACAACATTGAAGAAAAAGGTATACAAAATATAGCGATTGTCATGTTTAGAATTCATTGAAGTGCATACCAGCATAATTATGTAATATAGAACAGATGCCTTCTTTGTTATTCCAAAATGATTTAACAACACTTTATCCGGATTTGCTAATGGTAATAGGTAAAATGTTCTTAGCATTACATGATGCCACTATCGGTTTGCATGGTCGAATATTCAACCAACTATATCGAAATTGAAAGTGAGCAAAAACTCAGTTTTTGTAATAGATTTAGATGATTCATGAACACTGTGCTGTAGCGTGGCATGGTTGTTCTGCAAGCTAAATACACCTTACTGAGCTTGTACATACTCTTGTACTTAACTTGTACATGCATAGGTACTACTGAAAAACATGATAACTACAAACTGGAATTCAAAAGTAAATGACTTCATAACACAATGACGCACATACTATGGATAATGCAATAAGTATATTTATATCCTCACAACCAGCTTTAAGTTGCAATGCAGAAAGTATACCTCCACGAATTTTCTAAGCAATAATTCAAGAAAGACGCAGTAAGCATAAAATAGAAATTTCTTCAGAAAAGATTAAACAAATTGAACTTCTTTGTGAGGCTTTTACTTTTAGTATACATACAGCGGTTAGTATACTAATACTAATTTTTATGTGTTATGTAAATGTGCAGTAATGCTTTATGGTAATCAAAATTGTAATACAAATAATTATAGGATAATGGAGTAGTTACAAACATAACTCTGGAGGGGGAGGCTGGAATTAACTGTTACTCTGAACCAAGAAGTGTGCTTGTATGAATGAAATGTTTTGACAGAAATTGATAGAGGAACGAAGCATAGGTTTTAAACTTAATGCATTTATTGTTATATGATTCTACAGCAAATCAGCAAATACGTTAAAAATACATTTAATTTAGGTTACCTATCTAAATATATAAGTTTATTGGGATGATGGCCTAAGTGTATAAATGTAAACTTATCCGTAAGGACATATTTCCAGTAGTTACTTAAACTAAAATCTATTTCGATGAATGTAACGGTTTAATGCTACCTCAAGGAGCATGGACTACTTAGGTAGTTTAAAAGTTCTGTATAAGAGGAATGGGATAATAATAACAACTTTACTACCTAAAATGGTCAAATATATGTTAATCAAAGGCGAAATCAAAGTACAGGATAATTAATCTATTAATCACCATCACGGTAGAAGACTGTGTAATAAATGGGACGATGTTGGTGACTAAAATATACTCTTTCACTTAGGGCATCGAAGAGATTCTATTAAAAGATATTGACAGGTCAGATTCATTCAGTTCCGTTGGGAATTGAATTAAATAAATTCACTGTTGCTTTTATGTCTTTTCCTAATACGATCATTTATAACTACGGCCATTAATGGTGTATTACGTGGTCTAGCATCCCATACTTCTCTTTGTTTTATTACTCTATTTAATTTACTTTAGTACCCTATTATTACAATTCGACTTTTGCTGACCGTATCACTTATGCCCTGACTTACAATCCCATACTGCCTATGGTCATGCACGCTCCCAAAAGTCATCGTCTTAATGATCGTCCTATAAAATTAGATATTTCAATTGGTTGGATAGTACGTTACTGAAGCATCTACGTATTACTGTTAAGTGTTTGGTATTAATAAAGAGCTGGTGTTGAAAAAGTTCACAAATGTGTACAGTATACACAAATACAGATAAAGCTAATGAAATTGTTTCCTCGATTGAATTATTCGGGTTTTGGAGAAAATAGAAATGAATCAGAACAAAGAAAAGGGGTTTGTTCATTGAACTGGCGATTGAAATTTACTTTTCTTTTCAGGCAAATCCTATTTGTCTTTTTTACTGATTAATTCATGTATATCACAAATCACAATAGTAAAATTAATGTCAGCATACTGATGAGAGAATGAGGATGCGAGAATAATTTCATGTGAGAAATTTAACAATTTGAGGTATGTAAATCTTAATCAGGTGCACTTGGTTGGGTACACAATGAGCAAAATTAAATGTTATGCAACTTAATGTCGCATTATATAAGAAGTAAAGCACAAATCCTGCAAGCACGGTGCTCAAACGTTTCGAATTCTGTTATTTCGTGAATCACAGATATATTTATTTAGTAGAAAAGTTAGAAAGACATTTGCACTTTATGTTACCGCACTGTGGACTATATACTATATGTACTGGAACTGGGTGTTTATAATAATATTATCTTTACTCTAACACTTAAGTAGATATCTCCACTAAATGTATCATATGTTTAAGAGATACAGAAACTGAATTTGAATTTCAAATGAGGATTTAGAAGGGGAAAGTTTTTATATCTATTATCTCACTCGGCTTTCCTTGTATACATTATGTTGCTGTTTATATGCCCGACTTTGACTCGATATTTTTCTATTGTATAAGTATGTGTAATAACGATAGCACTGACCAGACTAGACTCAAATGAATAAACCACCCCACCCCAAATAGAATTACATGTATACATCTAATCTACGTCAGTATGCGTTATACTATAGGTACCAAGTAATGGGATAAGTCTGTATATCGCCATAATCATAGGAAGACGATTATTGTCCTTTTCGTTTATAAGCATTATAATACTTGTGTATCTTCTTCAAGTCTGTTCATTGCATTCCTCGGGAGAAAGGGTGAGGTACCCGGATTCAGATACTTTAGGACAGGATGGTAGTGATGAAGGAACCCTATGGGTCCAAAATCCAGAGTTAAGCTCCCAGCTTTGCAATTGCAATCATTCTCACCTCCCGCTGGTGGTACTTATGCCATATCCTTTCCACTTTTTCCTTTTTACACATATTTCGACTTCCATCTCTTTACCTTCCATTTCACTTCACTTCTCCAAGTAAACAAACACTAACATTTCCAATTTCTGTGATCAGAAAGAAAATTAAGAAAATTGCCTGTATTCACTTTTGAATCGTCTTTCCCTTAAGTAGTGCCAGTTGGTTTAAATGGTGTGGGAGAGAAAGAAACTTCCGGATTCCATTCCATTATTCCAACTACAAGGGTCAATCACTCTATAGTTGACGAAAAACATTGTGAACTCACTTAAAAATAATTCTGCTTACCAATTCGTAAGTTTGGTTTGATTTTAAGGCATAAACACTTTAATTTTGTTAGGTTGCATCGATTTTAGTGTTGTGGAATTTACATATATTATAATGGTACCATATACCAGTTCTAAAAGTTTACAAGCCTTTACATCTAATCATTTTTCAGTTTAAATGTCAATACCAACAATGAGAGGGATTTTATGTAATTTAGAAGTGTAACATATTCGATGGGATGTATTTTGTTAGGACACAAAACTAAATATTAAGTCGCCTTACCCAAATTGGTCGAGTTGCATCAAAAATCAAATATACCTTGGCACAATTGAGAAGCCCGGAACAATAAGGGCCCTGGGAATTTTAATTTATTTTTAATTATTATAGGTAAACAAACAAAGGGGATTTTCATGAACAATTTTTACTTTATTTGCCCCTGAAAAGGGGATGAATCATTGCCAAAGGAACAAAGGCATTTAAACTTTATTACGTGTATATTTTGGGAACAAATGCTACTAATTATTGTAACAAACAGAACGTATCTTAAAAAACAGAACATTACTTAATGGTAAAGATATATCGTGAAACACAATTACACAAGAAATATTCCAAACGACAATAATCGAGAATACTCATTGGGGATTTTCCAGATGCGGAAGGTTTCTGTAGAATTCTGCGTACTGCGGGGGCAAATAATCCACCATTTTCATTAAATCAGTGTATTTTTCAACACTTAATGGCAGTAAATGTTCATTTCTCAATCTTAAGATGAACGTATCGAGTAGAGAGTGACTCCAGACTGGTCGATTCCTTATGCGCGTGCGGGAGGCACTGGGAGCATACAGGGAATGTCGGAAAAATGGTTCCGTATCATCATGAGAAGTTTTAGAAAGTATACCACTTTCGTCATCGTTGGTCATGCGAAACCACATTACTTTAGACACTTTTAAGGTTCTAGGACGTGGCAAGTAGGGTAATAAATCGTCGAATGCCTTAAAATCTTCCCTTTCCATGCGCTGCACCTTGAAAGGTTTGGATGGCCTTGCTTCTGCGAAGATTTCCAGCCAATCATTTGGAACGTAGGCCTTACAAATCCGTTTTTGCTTTTCAATTAGGGCGAACAAACGATCACAGGGTAAAAATGAGTGACCACTACAAAGAAATTTTTGTTCCACCGAAGGGAAATAGTTTCTTGCAATCAGTAACTTTCCAAATATTAAGGTAACAAAATTATTGTTTTGGCCGAAACATCTGTCGCTCCAGAGAATGAGATTTCTAGTTTCATTCGCTTCTAAGGGTTGGAAATTTTCTTGTATGTATTTCCATAGGCATGAAATGAGTTCTTCGGAACCTCTAGCTGCGTCAGTTTCGCCCCAGAAACACATGGTACCTTCATCAATCCCAATGTTGTAGATGCAATAGTTATAAGACGAATATTGCCGCAAATAAAACATGTCCTTGTGTTCTAGCGACGGTGTTGGAAGGATCTGTTTATTTTATAAAACGCCTTTATGATTCCGTTACTTTTTTTAAATATAAGAATACGATTGCAAAATGTTTTGTTGAAATAAAATGTAAAAGGTACGTACTTGTTCGACATCCATGCACAAGTTGACAACCCTTGGATTCCTTACTGCGATTTGGCCATCTTCATGCATTTTTTTGTATGCATTATCGGCTGCAAAATGATGCTCTTGAGCTTCTTCTCTGACTTGATTAAGCTCTTCTTGACTTGTAGCAGCAACCTCTCGCATGAAATTTCTTTCGCAATTGCCACATGTGTCAGATCTCAACTTTGCAAATTTTAATCCAGTTTTTCGAAACTCAGACTCATAAGCACTTTTGAGGAACAATGTTCGTATATTATTCCTGTTTTGGGCAAGGAAGTGGCGGAACATTTTTGCTAAATTCAAACCAGGTGGAAGATATTGCCTTAGGGGATTTCCAGTATTTCTTTTGTAATGTGATAAACTAGTTGGGAAGCTCGAGATGTGGTTGTTTATCAAATCTATGGTGTAGGCATCCAGCTTGGAAGGTCTGTTGTTGTGTTTACCCCTTAGATCGTCACCAATCAGCAAACCCTGCATCAGTTTTCCCTGAACTATCCTAATTCGTTTTCTTTTTATTTGGAGTGCATCTTGGAACGACTTTTGACATACTTCATACCTTACTCCTTGTCTTGGTAGAAAGTACCTAGTAAAAAAAAATTTCCATTGTAACCAAATATCTAAAGTAATGATAATGCAATATAAATATTTTACATTAAATACTTTGGTGTAAAATAAGTCACTACCTAAACCTGTTTTTAGTAGCCCTTTGATTTTCTTGGTCTTCATGGTTTGGAGGGGGAACCCTTTCAATACTAGATAAAAGGAAAGTCGTTTGCTGATCATAATTACAGCTGCTGTAATACTCTTGGAAGATCTGCTGCTTTTCTTCCGCAGTAAAATGACATCCTGCATTTTCACATTTTATTCCGCACACCTTATTCTGCAATGATATTTGTATTAGTAATAGTTCTACAGATTTTTGCTTTAAACGCGAATATTAGGACAAATGAAACTTTTATCTTACTTGTGACGGCGGCAGCTTTCCTGGAATGGGAAATCCATTACTTGAAATATAAGGGACACCAGAATTTTTATTTTTCTTTCTGATTGCGTTCTTAGATAGATCTAAGTTTTTTGATCTTTTCCTTCGCTCTTTTAGCTGTGCAACTTGTGAAAGCGGAACGTTCAGGTCGGTTTTTCCCATTTTTAAAAATGATTTGCAATTTCGACAATTTTTTACAGAACCCAAGTAATTATTTGCAGTCGAATGTTTTCCCGGTTGAAATTTCAGAAAATGTATGCAATTGAAGCGTTATGAAAATAAAGATATGAAAGCGGCATTTTTGAAACTCCCTTTGAAAATTTAACATGAGTTGCTAAGGGCATTAACAAACTAAAAAATCCAAAGGGCCCTTATTGTTCCGGGCTTCTCAATTAAATAATTATTTAACACAAAGGCTTTCCCTGAAGTTTCTTTGTAGAAAGGTAAAATGTATTTAGAATTGCATTGCGTTTTGTAGATTTCATCTATTTCATTACCTTATAAATATACCTAGGTATGTCGCATGTACCACAAAAGCAATTTCAATCATTAAATAGGTCATTAAAAGATTTATGTACAAGTTTATGTACCTCAAATTAAAATTATTGTAGATATTGTGCAGAAATGATTATCACAGAATAATGGTGCACATTCAATATGTTCAAAGCAATAATGAGTTTTGTTTGAAATTTTGTCATATTTATCGGTTGCAGAAGCGTATAACTTATTGGTGAGTCGTAGTTTGACAAATTCGACATCTCATGGACAAGTGAGCAGCGGGGGCGGAGGAACACCGCAGAACAATTCATCAGGCCAGATTCAGCTGTGGCAATTCCTCTTAGAACTGCTTTCTGATACAGCTAATATTGCCTGCATCACTTGGGATGGCCACAATGGAGAATTCAAATTGACAGATCCAGATGAAGTTGCAAGAAGATGGGGAGAAAGAAAAGCAAAGCCAAATATGAACTACGATAAACTCTCCAGAGCTCTCAGGTGTTTAATTTCTGTGATTAAAATGAAACGTGACAATTTTTTTCAAAATGCTTTCAGAACTCTATAAAAACTGAATAATAGTTTTACTTATGAATTCTATAATGATGACGGATTATTTCTATTTGGCAGATATTATTACGACAAGAATATTATGAGCAAAGTCCACGGTAAGCGCTACGCATATAAATTCGACTTTCAGGCACTTCTTCAGCAATCCTCCAATAATTCTCAGCCAACAACAATAGATAAAGACCTGTTCAACTCTTTCTCCTTCAATTCAAATGCGGTTGTCCATCCTCAAATGCAAATGCGTCCTTCTGCAGCTGCCATGGTTCAAGTAGGTGTGGGTCATCTCTACCATCATCAATATTGGCCAATGTACTTTAATAATCGCTTGGATTTTGACGTTGGTGGCGGTGGGAGACATCTCTCCCCAGGTCACCATTCACACGGTCACAACAACCAATAAATAACACTTAATGAAACTATGATGGGCATAAACAAAAGTGTTTTTAAAGCGTTCGTATAAGTCTTTACCAAATACTACGCAAATAGTGCAATATGTTAATCGTACTTATGCAAAGAAAAAAAGAGATTACCTTACTAGTTGTACTGCATTTTGGATTGGTATTGTTTGCATAGTCAGCAGTAATACTAAAATGTATTTACAAATAGTATATTCCAAGTTGTCAACTGCAAATCATATTACGACATAGCTTATAGAAGCAAGAATAATAAATCGTGAAATATTAATAATTAGCATGACCAGAAAAAATTATTCTTTGTTTCTCATTGTGCATGTGTAGGCAACAAATGTGTTACAAGTTAAAACAGAGCTGAGGACACAATGGAGGAAAACTTACTGTAAAATACTAATGATTCCTTTTTCTCTGATAATGATAAGCATTGCTTTACACCTTATACACGGAAAGCTATCTGTATGTTTATCTGTTTTAGTCTTTCCAATATTTTAATCAAAATGACTTTGTGACAGAAGAATACTTGTGTCGTTTCATGAAAAATCACAATTTTAAAATCACAAATTATTGAACTTTGTACTTAAGAGGATACCATTTAAATGGTATCGTTTGTAATTCATACAGAAATAGTGCACTAGTAGGGCAGTGGGGAATACCTACCTAGAGATGTAAATTAAAAAGTTTTGAAGTGTGAAAGGTGACAGAGAAAAACAATTGACACAATGACTGTACTTACAAATTATTGCGTCAATCTACGATATGGTTCATATACTAAGAACAATTGACAGAATTGTCCTCAGGGTTGAATTCATTTATTGCTCAATCGAAACGTTGTTATTACATAGATTCATGGGATGGTAACCCTTATTATAATACAGACACTGGCAATTTACATGTAGCTATACGAGGCACCGATTGAAAGATTAAATGAATTTCAATTTGCATTTGGATTTTTAAATTGATCAATAAAACTATTACAAATTGACAACACAGACGTTTAGAAGGAAATTGCTGGTTTGGATTTTGATGTACTATAAAAATAAATACATCATTAACCAAAAAGCCCTTCATAGCATGTATGCACATCAGTCATTAACTAATGTGTGACACTATTATATTTTGTATTAATACGTCATTATTTCTCATCCTTAGTACACGTCAGTATTTAACAATTTTTCTGCAAATTTTTTCAAAGAATGCTTGCCTCTCTATATTATTATTTGGCATAACTCACACTAGTAATAACCACAACCCACCCACAACATTGTCCTAATTCTAATCAATCCAAAAATGACGTACTTATACATATAATCCTTGTGTCAAAACCAAAGCGTTGAGAAAATGTAGACCATTTTGTATGTAATTAAATTTGGTTTGATATGATTGTTTTTACATCCTTATAGGCACAAAACCAAGTAATGAGCGGAAATGATTTGCCTGATGTATCGATGTATGATTCACGTGGACAAATTATTTTTATCCAATATCTAAATAGTAGATACACAAGTGGTTTAAATATGTATAACACATAATTCCCTTCCTTTGCATTTGTAAAATTAGAAAAAGGAAATGAGTATCCTTTTAAGATCGTGAAACATCAACATGAAACACTAAGTCTGTTATCAAGGGGATTTTCCATCCATCCTATTTCCATTCCAGGTATGACTGTTAAATGGAATTGTCAAAATCAACATGAAACTTCAAAGGAAATGAGACTAGGAGTAGAATAAGGTCTTTTCATAATAAAATCAACGACAACTGCTCAGACAGGGAGGAACCTTATAACCTTATTATTATTAGTAAAAGATTATTGGGATTTGTTTTTAAAATGCACTGCCTACTTGTGTTTTGCTTACGCACGCAGTTTATTTTTAAATACAAATGTCAAAAGTCAGACACATTACGTCTATTAGCACTTACACGACTACAATACAATATTTTGATACCTAACCATGAATTGCACATTAGTGCATATCAGATTACAATGATGCATACTAAAATAGTAATGCTACGAAAAGGTCCTTGTGCGTATTGAAAGAGAGGAGTATACAGGATCATATTACAAGTAGCGAAGTAAAATGTCTTGTGAATTTAGTCTATATACAAATAATACGATGTGTAATGCATAACTAGCGTTTTTATAAATAATTCTTAGAACAGTCAGCAAATACGTTCAGACAGACTCAGTGACTGAGGCTCAAGTACGTTAACACGAGTTACTTACTACTTACACAAAGACTTACAAATGACAATCATAACATATTAATTCCCATTAAAAATTGTAGATTGAATACAATCTGTTATTGTTAGTGCAAAGACACAAAGGGAACGGACGAAACTCAATAACAGATCAAGTGTCAAGTAGCAGAATAGCAGAAATAATGAAGCTAACGAATCGGAGGTTCTGGAGAAGGATATAAGATATAATTATTAGATTCACATTGTATCGTATCTGTCTGCACATCTGATTCATCTGTGAATGATTAAATTATATAAAAATCCAGGTTTGCTTCGCTTTTAGATTCAGTCGTATTTTCTTTGCGGAGGTTTCCTCACTTGCATAAACTTCCATAATAATCAACATCATTATTTTGTTTTATAAGCTTAACCCTAAAAATAACCATCTTCTCTGAATTTCTGTTTGATATTCCTATTTCAAAGTTACTTTAGCATTCACGATCTCACATCTCATGACTGCACAAGCCATTCCATTTCCGAGTTTTCTATTAGAAAACTAAATTCAAAAGTTTTCGTTCTCGATCACAAATAGAATTCTTGAAAATAAATAAGAACCCATTAGATTTAAACAATGTCCATATTTTTGGTATTTCTTTCGGCGTTATCAATCGTAAGTGCCTTTACTCTACTTGATAAAAATAACTTGGATTTCGCATCACAGCACCAAATCGATACAGATGGTCCTTCAAACCGTATTTTTGCTGAAAAAACCAATGAAATCAGAAAATCATCTAATGCACGAAAAGATGACATCCACAGTGTGACGCTTCCTAATGGAGCTACCAGTGTCCATTACTTGGAGTCCGAGATGGACGAAGCCAAAAAACATAGGAAGAGACAAAGGAAGGAGCCCAGAACGGTAAAATTGGTTTTTAGTAAATACTTGACCCTTATATTATTGTAATTTATTCCTATTTGGATAGGCATTTCGCTTTTCACACCTTATTTACATGATTTTCCAATTAAATGCAAACATTTATTGATGGAATTGAACGGAAGAAAACATGCTGTTAATTTTTAGAATCATTTATTCAATTCGGGAACCTCTTTTAAGTGTAAATTGTGAATCATTAATTTCAGCCGAGACCCCTGAAACTCCTAAGATCAGCGGAATATTGTCGCAGAACGAAAAAATGCCAAACAATACCACTTGCTCAGGTAAGAACTATTATATATTACTCAAAATATAGGTTTCAGTTTTTAGTCAAGTAAAACATAAATGGATGAATAATGCAATGGAGGACAAAATGAACAAGGTGGAATGAAGAATTAAGTCATTAAGAGTGTACATATTTTCTTTTCATATTTCAATTGCATGTTCGCGTTTATTTTTGCATAAAGATAAATATCTGATATTGAAAAGCCATGCTTATAAATGTTTTAACTTTTTAAGGTCTTGATTGAAAAGCCGGAGTTAGCTAAGAGACTTCAAAAATGGATAAAAATTTATGGTCCACCTGCTGAAGATGTTATCGTACTGCAATAAAATGAGTCCGTTTTACTTGTCATGTAGTATGCCACAGTAATATATTATGTGTAGTGAACTTTTACCTATATAAATTAAGAAACCAACTTGATTTTGTTGTTAAACATGTATATTATGCTTAAAATTATGTTTAAAGTTTTAGGCTTCACAAAAGTGCTTGTTTGCTTTTTACAAAAGTAACGGTATAAAAGTTATAATCAGCATGAACCTATGTAATTTATTGCAATCATACATAATATTAATATATAACCCTTATTAGCATTATTAGCAAAAGTAAAGCTACATCTACATCTAAATTAGTAAGTAAAATAAATTACCTTGATAATAATCTTTAATATTGTATTTAATTGTGAATATATTATGATTTATTGCTAAATACTCTTTTATTTAATATGTTCATAATACTCAACGTTTTTCTAGAACTATTTGATGATTGTCTTTGATTTCTTGACTGAGTAACAAAATTAAAGGACGCTTTTTCCGTTTTATAATGTTTTGCTCATTCCTAATATTAGTATTTACTATTTACCTATGCTCACAGCAAGCAGTAATAAATTGTGGATCGTGTAGCTCACATGTTTATTAGCTAATAAAGTACTAATTATGCTGCATTACAACCAAGTATTTTTAATTTACATAACACACATGTTAAAATCAAGTACTACACAGTTAGCGTCTATATCTGTATTTCAGAGCATCTTAAAACACTGATTGCCCTACCGATTTCAAACTAAGTGTTCTGTTTTTATATTCGAATAGAAATAAAAAGTAATGGAAATTTCCGAAATGGCAATAATCTTTATGCCTAATTCCAGAAAATCCAGATTCCATTCAGTATCTCAATTCTCAATGTACTACACAACTACACACTACACTACCACACTTACATTTACATAACCATTTATTTTGTGGAATCGGGAATTTGTTTTGCTTCGGGGAAAAGGAGACTATCATTGTACACTTGAAACACAACATAAGCCATCTTGTGTGCGATCATGTATACACAGCGGGTCCCCACATGTATGTGTAATGCCTTTTGTGGGGCTTTCGAATGGAAATTATTTGTATTCATATCCATACATAGCTGTTAGAAATAAAAGAGCCAACATTACATTCTGCGTTTTTAAATTTTGACTTGTATTTGCTAACTGATGGCATAAGTTTGCCAGTTTTTAGTGGAATAGTAAATTTTGTTGCCAATCGCTTGAAAAAGAATGTATAAACTTTAGTCACTCCGAAATAGATTGTTAATGGTTATGGTTGTTGGCTGACGTGGTTGTCAGTTGTTCAGTTTTGAACAGTCCTGCCGTTTGTTGGATATAAAATCTTGGTTGTAGAAGAACTTTCGGAAAATCTGGTACTTAATACTACTCTTGTTTTTCAATTTTCTAATAGTTTGCAAATTATAAGGGTGTGTATTTAATATTTTTACAATTTATTGTCACTGTTTAACGTTTTGTGTTTCAGGCCTGAATTGCAGCAAAAGAGAATTATTTTGAAATACAGATTGTAAATATCGGTTCCAGAGTAGTTCTGCCAATAAAATGTCGGCACATGATCAAATACGTATGATGTTAGACCAGTTGATGGGAACATCAAGGAATGGTAAGCTAATTTTATATTTATTTCGGTACACAAGCTATCAATTTTGTAGTTCTGGAAAATAACAACTTTTGCTTGTCTTTTAGGGGAGGAGGAGAAATTATCGGTCAAATTCAACGATCCTAACGTATGCAAAAGTTTCTTGTTGGGCTGTTGTCCTCACGAAATATTAGCTTCAACGGTGAGTAATTTCAAATGTTTTCTTTAGAATTGACAGTTGGTAAAAATTAAAGTAGTATTGTTTATGAGTCTGTGATTTAGGATTAATAATATGAATAATCATATAGCACGAAACACGTTTATCCAATTCCAATATCCACTTAAGTCCACAAGATTACTGTTTTGTAGAGTATATTTTTTGACTTTTGCTCTGAAACATTTTTGTTTCTCAATCTCAATCTGAAACATTTAACACAAGAAATGTTTAATTTTTATAACCACTATATTTATTACACTCAAACGCTAAATAGTTACTCACTTAACCTTATTTAATCCAACCCAAAAAAAGTTAAAACAGTATCCCAAATTCCAATAATAGTTTTCAAATTCAGGAATAGGAAATTATCTCTTAAGTTTAAAGGGTGGTTTCAAATGCTGATGCATTTTGCCAGTTCGTCCCTTTTTAAATGGTACTAAATAAAATGTTTTTGTTTTATGAATTCCGTAAATCGTATTCACTTATTTAAACCATTGAAAGGGTTCCACTCACAGACACGACAAACAGAGACACCGAGACACCTCTTTAAGCAAATTGTAATTGCCATCATTGATTTAAAGTCCTATACATATTCAATTTTTGTAAGGGCAGGGCCATTTTTATAAAAATACATTCTGACGTAAAGATATAATATTTTGGCGTATACCAAGGTCAAGTTTTCATTATACAAATGTCATAACGCCATAATTGGTTCTTCAAATTAAAATTATAAGGATAAAGAAAATAGCTTTTCTATATTATTTTGATTTACCTTTTTATGACGTGCCCTTTATGTTTGTTTTAAACTTGCTTGAAGTATCTAAATATTCGGGGTGGACGGGTTGGTAAACCTTTTGCGGTTTTATCGTTAAAATCTCTTGTATCATTTGCTCTTCCTGTAAATCTGTACATCGCTTCTTGCATATTAGGTAAAGCTGCATAATTTATACTCTACCAACCTACCAACTTTATTCTTTTGTGCTTGTTTTCTTATTGTATGCAAAGTTTATGATTTGTACTGTGCTATAGAGTAGTACAAAAGACGGAATTTAATATATAAAGTGGTGAGTATAAGAATAGGTGTTGGCAAGAATCAAGAAACCAAATCGCCTTAAATTCTGTCAATTTTAGTACTACCACGTGCAATAATTATTGTAGTTTTAGGAAGCAAAAGACTGATTTCCAAGTAAATTTTTCAATGTAGTCAACTACATCGACAAACTCTCCACTTCACAGTATGAATAATTAATATTGATAGTATGCAAGCAAAAGGCACGTTTTAATAGAGTATTTGATATCCAATAACCTGAGGACAGATTAAAATCATGTCAAGTTGTCAAATAAAAATTCAAATGCTTCGTATTCCCGACAGAGTAGCGTCACAAAAGCGTTTGATGTAAAAATAAATGATAGGTTGTGATGCTGACGTATTTTTAATGCTTGGATACTTTTCAGGCTCTGTCACTGAGTTCTCATTCACAAAGAGTCAATGAGTAATTTCAATCGAATCAAATTGGTTTCGTGATGTGTTGTAAGTACGACCTTTGTTGTCTTAATACAGTCAATCAATCAATAAGTCATTAACATTATTAATCCTCTTTATATCACTGGAAAATACGTGTATCGTTGTGTCTGTAAGTGATTCAACTGTGTACATGTATATTATTATTTCAAAATTTTCAATTATTCAATTGTACCAAGTCCTATGTGGACTATGTTCTTTGTCTTGTGTTCTTGTTCTGTATTTCGCTGGGACATCACATCTGTCATCATATGATTTCCTACCATTGCGTATATAATAGGAATAGGTCAACCGTGATCCTCTTCTGACATGAAATGAACCTGTTGGACATGACAGGCTTCCCAACTTACGTCTTACTTCTTACTGGTCATTTTTGTAAGTATGGTCTCGTCTCATAAAACACATATCCTGTATTATACCTTAGGATTAGCGACTCTGTCCATGCATTTGTCAGCAGATGTTTTGTCTCATCCACGACTATTTACTAATCTTAAGCCAAGTTCTCTAGCTCAGCAATTAAATTATTTTTTCTAATAACTGTTATTGTGTTCATAGTATTTATTTATTTATTAGCGATGAATCGTGTAGTATACCGTAATTTTAAGAGACACCTCCTTCCTACTACCAATTATTACATATGTATGTGCTGTTGTTGTTAATCTAATACAATATATCTACACAGACAGTTTGCTAAATGTCGTAGTACAACCTAACTAGGTATGATGTAGCTTGCTTCGTCAATCAAATGATTGAACATAATGAAAGCTGAATTGACTTTCTCAGTGTAAGATCTTAGAGTTGACGTCAAATCACAATGTGGCTCAAAACCATAACTTTCTTAATCACTTTTTTATGTAATGTATTTGTTTTCTTTCCCTCTAGCGAATGGATATGGGTGAGTGTCCGAAACTTCATAACCTGGCATTAAGGGCAGACTACGAAAAGGCCAGTGCGAACAAAGATTATTTCTATGACCTAGATGTAAGCTTCCGCAGATTTTTTTCAACAATTACATGTAAATTACGAAACTGTAATGCACAGATTTAATACAACATTTTTTTCTTTCTCTATTGAGGCAATGGAACAACTTCAAGGGTTTATATCAGATGCAGACCGAAAGACAGAGCAAGCTAAAAAACGCCTTTGTGAGACGCAAGAAGAACTGTCTCAAGAAGTTTCTACAAAAGCAGATAAAGTTCATGAATTAGCTGAAAAGATAGGAGAAAAGCTAGCCAAAGCGGAGGCACTTGGAGCAGAAGGATTTGTGGACGAAAGTATGAAATTGATGGAAGAAATTGATGAACTGAGGAAGCTGAAAGTAACAGCTGAGGCAGACTATAGAGCTTCTATTCCTTCTGCAACGTATCAACAACAAAAACTTCGTGTTTGTGACGTATGTTGTGCTTTTCTGGGAATTCACGATAATGACCGCCGCTTAGCTGACCATTTTGGTGGAAAGCTTCATCTTGGTAATTAAATAACATGATGTTTACTGAATGTAATAAATGGGATATGTTTACTATAATTTTGTGAATTTCTAAAATAGGGTTTATCAAAATCAGAGAAAAGCTTAAGGAATTCCAGGTATGTATTTTTTATATTACATTTAAGTACATTATAACACTTTTTTTTTAATTTTTGGAAGTTGTATTTATTTATGCTTGTTTCTGTTAATAAGACTGCTGCTGAGGAAAGACGTCGTCGAAGACGGGAGGATGGGAAAAATGTTCGGAGAAATGATGCTGACGGACTGGGAGACCGAAGAAGAGACTATGATGACAGAGTGCGTGCAGAGCGGGATAGAAGAGATCGAGGACGTGATGTTGTGCTGAGAGATCCTGAACGACCTAAAGACAGGGAAAGAGATAGAGATAGAAGTGGTAGACGGGAGAGACGTTCCAGATCGAAAGAAAGTCGGAAAAGAAGATCTCGGTCTAGATCAGCCCGCTCTCGCTCTCCAAATTCTGTTTCCTCCAAGTCAAGTAGTCGACATAAAAAAAGCTCCCGATCCGATTCAAAGTCTAAATCACGGTCTCTTTCCAGAGAGAGAAGGTCTCGTCATTCCAAGTAATGTTTAGTTTACTGAGAGTATAGGTTTAATTTTTGAGAAGACTTACTGCATTTTTTTCGTTACTATTTTGCTTTAATACTTGATTTAATGACAATGACAGACATAAGAGGAGTTCAAGATCACGTTCTCGTTCTCAAACTCGTCGTCACAGAGTATCATCATCAGAATCCGACGAGGAAGGGCAAGTGTGAGTTGTGTTAACTCGGTGTTTCTTATTCGTCATAACATACATAATGTCAACCAGGATTTTTTCTTACTGAGGATAGAATTTTTGAACTTTGATGATAAGAGATCTTAATGTATGACACATTTCTATATGGTGTAATTTATGCATATGGTTTTCAATTAATTACAATCTATTAAAATGTTTTTACATTAAATGCAATATACCTACCATGTATTTAAACTGTTTAGTGCGTATTGTGTGTATCATTTTGTGTGCTAGTTTTATCTTATTACTTAATTTTGAATGCTGCCATAAGGTTTACTGTCGTTACTTAAAGTATATGATTTGTTTGTCCGATTTCTTCGTATTAACTAAATAAATTATGAATGAAAAATGACTAAAGTCTAAAACACCAACAAACAAAAATAGTACAACACAACATTGGTTAATCTTAATCTATGGAATAATTCGATCCCAAATTGAGCCACCTGACTACTCTGTCAAATTAATTATCACACACTGTGTCATAACTGATATGTCATATTAGTAGGTATACACTACATACAATCATACTACGTATAAAAACACTCATCAATTAGAATTTTAGAATACTAATAATATGCAATAGGTCCTAAGAGTCATTGTTTTGTTGTATAGCAGTTTAAAATAGGTTTTGAGTTTTATAAACCTTTAACACCCTAACCTAATGACTCCAAAAGTGAGGCCACAACTTGCAGATGTAGGTATAAAAAATTCAGATTATTAAATGTGACAAACTCAGTGAGAATAATGAGAATTAGGTTTAAATACGCTTACAATTGGTGGATTAATTGGATTTATAATAGAAAACCACACTGCACTTCACAAAAATCATGCATAACTACTTGCATTAAAAAATCACAATCACAGAATCACATTGTACATACCATTTTATGTGACAGTGTACTCTAAATTGTTGTAGACTTTTGAATGCTAATAAATGTCCATTATGAATTACGATGTTAACAGCAAGAACTGCAATACAAGTCCTTGAACGTGTTTAATCATTTTGTGTTCATTTTCTAACTGCTGCCATTTCCTTAAGTTTATGCATTAATGGAGATGTGAACTATAATTATTACTAAATTTTCTCAGTGTATTTAGAGTATTTAAACGTGTGACGTTTACCAAATAGTTGGCATTGGAACTGCTTTGGCAAAAATTAAATTTGTAAGACTTTGTGATAAGGTGCTCCATATTTTGATACAATTTTTCGTATAGTAGGTATTATTATGTTTACAATATTGCATATTGATCAGTTGATTCATTGGATCCAAAGGGCATATGCTCTTATTTATGGTTATGTAATGTAGACAAATAATATAGGTATGCATTATTCATGGATTACCAATTTTACTATCAAACTGCACTTCAATGTTGCCAATAATCTACACATTTGGGGAAATATGTCATTGTTTATCATACCGCTTTTAAAATTCAGTCCATTGTATATTTGCGATATTCATCCAGTAATACTTGCTCTATTTTAGGAGATAAATAGATAACTGGCTTAACCATGTCGGCAATTAAGGCATCATGAGGTCTAGTGTATAAAAATAAACAATGTGGTTAATATCTACAGTAGATAATAATGTGTACAAAATAATAGTAATAGCAAGCAATCAAGCCAGAATTCGATTGGGCAAATTTTTTTTCGGTTTAAGCTATTGACCTGAATAAAAATGTACCAGCATATTCCATAGTACCGGCATAACGATAACGATTACTTTGGTTTTAGTACGGTATTGTAAACTTGTCGGTAAATAATTAAAGAATAAGATATTTTTCGTGTAATTTCCTTTTATCAGTCAATATTCGTTTTGCTTTTGCTTTGTGTTCGATTCAATTCTGACACACTCAAGAGAATGCAATATGTAATTTATTAAGTGTTAATGAAGTAGAGATTTCCTTTATTCATTCATATACTTGAGCTTACTCTTCGAAATGAAATCCCATTAATTGTAATTCAAAAACATTGTTATTTTTCTGTTCAACTACTCTGGACTGTATACGTAATGGATGATCTGTAAACTCGAAGCTCGAAACAAACACTCGTAATCGAAAGTGTAATTAAATTGCACTCATCTTCCTTACTTTTATATAACTATTTACTATGCCTACTTAATTAAAACACACTCCCACACATAATATGCAGTGAATCATCATCAGAATTTCATTCACAACCATGTCAAAATTTGTAAAATCGACTTGCAAACTTTAAGTATTCTGTTTCTACCATGTATGTATAGTAATGTATAAATTACCATTTTGTGCACGAGAATTTGTAACGAGGGTGCGAGTTGGCATTGCTCAACATGTAGCAAGTAGATGTAAGTGAACCGATATACGATGGTGATGTCTTTAGTTATGTGTATTTTGTGTATAATGTATAAGAGCGTATACAGTATTTATACAGATAGATAATTCGTACTATGCGATACTGATTTTAACACGGTCCAGATAATATTGCTCTCAGGTCACAGTAAACACTTGAAAACATTACATCTGATGGAGGTACAACGTACAAGTGATCCATGAATATGCTTTTGACATGTCAAGATAACCGCTAACCGGAATCGAAAATCATGAGTCAACCTATCTATCTGTAATTCGCCGTTAGCGTAACGAATTCGTCAGTAAGTACTTGAAGATAAATGAGAAATATATAAAAGGATCGCCAGAGTTTAATTCAGTTATCCTTTTTCTTTCTGTTTCGAGTTACAATTTGGTGGTCACATTTATATATTATTGTTTTCAAAATGGCCAAATATTTAGTTTCCGTAGTCTGCTGTTTGCTATTTTGCGCCTCGTTGGCTGCCGGTGCAGAACATGTCATTACTTCAGACAGAACAACTGACTGGGGAACATGGGGATCTATGGCCAGGCAAGTTTTTCATATATAGATTAGACTAAATAATATCAAGTTCTATTTTATTCTACAGTAAATTATAACTATTTTGAATAAACAATCATATCATTTACTGAATTTGTCTTTCCAGATGTCCAACCGGATCTTTCGTAGTTTCTTTTATTCAAAGAGTGGAATCTGATCAAGGAGTAAGTATGATTTTTAGAAATTCCTCGCTTTTTCTAATTTCTTAAGAAAGCTTATCTTAAAAGTAAATTGTCCATTTGTTTAATAGCTATTCGCCGACGACACAGCTATGAATGCTATTCAGATGAATTGTGCACCCGCATCGAACCCAAATAATGTCACCAGAGCAATTACAAGCACAGTCGGTCCATGGGGAGATTGGGGAAGTCTTTACTCCTGCATTCCCTCTTTTATGTCTGGATTCAATCTAAAAGTAGAAGCCTATCAAGGATCTAGCGA